>CAAKHG010021747.1:0-16488 GCA_901007715.1 Dactylopterus volitans
GGTCGGCCACGAGGCCTCCTCCCGGTGGGACATGTCTGGAACACCTCTACCAGGAGGCGTCCAGAAGGCATCCTGACCAGATGCCCGAGCCACCTCAGCTGGCTCCTCCCGACGTGGAGGAGCAGCGGCTCGACTCTGAGCGCCTGCCGGATGTCCTCTAAGGCTGACTGAGCCCGGCCACCCTGCGGAGGGAACTCATTTTGGCCGCTTGTATTGGCGATCTCGTTCTTTCGGTCATTACCCAAAGCTCATGAACATGGGTGAGGGCTGGAACGTAGATCGACCGGTAAAATCAAGAGCTTCGCCTTTCGGCTCAGCTCCTTCTTCACCGCGACAGATCGGTTAAGCGCCCGCATCACTGCTGGCGCCGCTCCGATCCGCCTGTCAACCTCCCGCTCCATCCGTCCCTCACTCGTGAACAAGATCCCGGGATACTTGAACTCCTCCACTCGAGGCAGGACCTCCTCTCCAACCCAGAGAAGGCAATCTACCCTCTATAGGTATAGGATGAAAAGGGATGTATCATCAGCAATAAGAGACAAACCAAACAGTCAAAGAGAAATCAAAAAGGATGAGAACGTCAGGGAGAAGCTCTGATTATTGTGCCACTGTTGGGCAGCTCTGAATGAGCCACTCCGGAGCTACATTTATTCACCCTGGTTGGTGAGTGTAACCTGAAGTGGACCTTGGGGGATCGATGCAACAAAAATCTCTAACTGAACTGTTTTCTGTTATTTAAGACAGTTTTTTGACCCTTTTGAGGCATCACATGCCTTCAATCGGAATCAGTGTAGAAATGGTGCAAAGGACAAAAACACATGTGCCGGAGCTTGCTGGGAAAATGCGAGCTTTCAAAAATATTGCTGTCTGATGTGTGTAAAGGAATCGCGCACTTGTACATGCAAGCTAAAAATCACTCTCAGGGTGGAACAAAGAAATCCCGAGTAGCTTTAACAAACCAGGCAGCGCTCTTCAACATCAGACTTAAGAAACCATTAAATAAGGAAATTCAAACCAGGGCAAAAGTGAGAATTATATCGATGCAATAAAACCATCATTCCTTTTAATTATCTACCAAAAGGTTGAGCAGTTTTTGATGCGGTCCAATAAAGAGCACCGCCACTTTGATGGGAAAACAATATTGTTCCACTTGTTTGGATCCACATCCACAGAACAAAGTGTGCCGCTCAAAGTAGAGCAGCAGTGAAAGCGACGGGTCTCTAAAAACGAACCGAGAGGGCAAAACCGGCAAGGAGCGACCAAACTAACTGGCTTTTAACTGTAACGTAAGATCATTTTCTCACTGAGTTCACTGAAGCGGCGAAAAATCGAGAAGGTAGTCCAATAAAAACAATCCAGCTCATTCTCATCCCAGCTCGGCAAATGCAGACTCCTTTTTTTTCCAAAATAAGACAATGACGCCAGTGGTACTTCGCGATATCTACAAAGTCTTCACTGCAAGAAAAAAAAAAAACATGTTTCTGCGGTATAAGTTCAGGCAACGCAGAAGTGTAGCTCATCCATTTGTGCGAGCTCAGATTCACCTGTGCCGTAACGAGCTCCTAATTGCTGCACTGTAACACGTCACCAGGCTAAAAATGTGCATTTGAGAAAAGACCTGCATGTTTTCACGTGACATGACTACAATTGTCTGTGAATTAAGAAAAAAAGAAATAAACTGCTTTCCCACTGAAATTATTATTATTATATCTTTTTAAGTGGGTAAAGTCGTTCACACCCGACGAGGCACTCCTTCCCCCACCGCAGCCGCCCGAGTGTGATCGCCAGCGGACGAGCTGCGCGACTGTTTACTTCTTTTGCTTTGTTTTTGTCACGTCACGTCGGTGACGAGCCGGCGCACAGTGAGAAAAACAAGCGAGGGGGGAGAAAACGGAGGCCGCGGAGACGGCGGTCAACCCCGGGCTCTCTACTTTTGTCCCTCTCTTTCGAGCTATAAAAACTCCGGGGCAGAGACGCCGGCGAGACCAAGGCAGATGGAGTTTGTGGCTGAGATGGCAAAGAGAGGGCGACGCCGCACCATCTTAGGACCATAAAAACAAAACCAGTCATGCTCGTCCTACAGCCGGCGTCCTCCATGCCTCTGCCTCGAGTCCTCATGCTAAAATTAAAAAAAAAAACTGAACACGTAGCATTCATGGCAGTGCTACTGAACATCGAACCGTTTTCCAAATGTCCGATTTCATGTTCACGCCTCAGGTTCAAAGTTAAGTCTAAATTCCGCGCTTTGTTGCTCCGACGGTGGCGACTTGAACAACTTTTGAGAGGTTGCCCGAATATCCCGAGGCACTCACCTTCCCCATGCCGGCGTGGGCGTGGCCCATCTTCACCACCACAGGATAAGACGGGCTTGTGACCTGAGGACAAAAAAAAACAAAAAACAACCCGAAAAATCACTTGCGTGTGGGAGAAGCTCGTTTTTACCGCGTCTTTGCGGAGAAATCGTAACGACTCTCCAGGTATTCAAACGGAATCCCTGTTCACAAGCAGCTGCGCTGCTGTTTCCTCCGCACCTCGTCACTTCACAACAGCAATACAAGCAGGAGAGTTGGAAAAAAAAACGTTCATGTCAGCCGCTCGGGACGGATTCAAAATTGAAGACGTCTGGAATTTCTGACGGCGAGGATACGTCCAACTTAGTCACAAAGTCACGGAATTTATCTTTTTTAAACTGAGAGCCTGCGACTCTGTCCTGTTTACACTGTACAAAACAAAGCATCATTCTTATCATAAATATATTTACTATATACACACACACACACACACACACACACACACACACACACACACATATATAAATACATATCCAAACTTAAATCCAAACTTTCCCTTTGAATTCTTACATCATATCTGGTCATTTATTGTGATGTTCCTGAACACTAATGAATAACAATAAGTTCCATATTCCACCCTCTGTCATAACTCTGTGGTTATCAGAGGCCTGCGTTTGAGGCAGATAGCACATTTCCCCTTAATTATAGTCAAAGTGATACATAAACCATGATGTGTGGAGAAACAATCATCTACTGTTCAGGTGGAGCAGTAAAAGCCGGATCTTAACACTCCGGTTCCAGTTGTGTGCATCGTTTGACGAATGTTAGGATGCCAGAGATTTAGCAAGTATCTGGGAAAACACCCGTGTAGCGGGGGAGTGTGGGGTGACTGTGCTTTTGGGTGGACGGAGCCGCGGCTGCCCGCTCTGTCTGGACATGTTCCCCACGTAGTCATTCCCATCAGCATGGCAATGACGGCATGGGCTGAGCAAACAGGGCCAAGATGACCACATCCTCCGCCCCTCCCGAAGCCCGAGCACCAGATGGAGACCTTACACACACACACACACACACACACCGTTGTTTCCTCGCAATTTCACAAATCACACGGACACGCTGTCGCCTTCTATTCTGGTGCACAATAGCGGGACAACGTGACATTATTTCAAGAGCATCCACTGTAGTTACGCCAGGTATGAATACACAACAGGTATCAAGCATTCCGAAATACGATTGGAGCGCGGTGACGTAAGGAACGACTCGCCGGGCCGGTGAAATGTCTGTATGTGCTAACAAGGTTCCAAGCTTTTCCTGTACCTAAGCAACATACAACATGTGCATTTACGATCAAGAGGAACAATCTAAATCTCACCAAAAATAGTCAAACGTGCAGCATGTCGGGGCAGATGGGTACTTTTGTTTTTTTTTTTTTGCATAATTTTGTCACAACGTGCGCTGTTAAAAAAAACAGACGGAAACAGAGCGCAGAACGGCAAGCTGTGCCGCTGCTTCTCATACGTGTGCGTTCATGTGAGGGTCGAGGGAAAACATGAGATGGCCAACGAGAGACCGATGATGTGTAATGTTCATGTCTGATTTGTTGCGGGGTTTTTTTTTCTTTTTCCGGAAGCAGTATTCCTAGCACCATTTTGTGAGGACTTTATTTTTTTCCTCATTGATTTTAGCAAGTACATACAACAATGGGGTCCCTATGCAGACCCATTCACATTTTTAGCAGTGGCAAAGCACCAAATATGTAATCATTTATCATTCCAAAGGTGCCTTCAGTTGCGAGAGAAGCAGCCTAAAAATCCTGAATTTGGAGGATGGAACACCAGCTTCTCGGATCCCTGGAAGCATTTTGCGCCAACCTGCAACTGCAATGACGGATTCTAAATAATCGTCATCTTGTTTTAAAGTCACATAGGATCTCTTTCTCGTTAGAGTCAGCATGGTTCTGTTAGCAACGGCAACAAACTCTGATGTGATGCAGCCACCGCTGTGACTCCTGCAAGTGTACTCGGATCTGCTCCTCCCCAGTGTTTTTGTTAGTGACGCTGCACGTATGTTAATCATCATTTGATGACTACATGACCGCATTACGACACGTCGCTGCACCTGTCATTCACCACAAAATCACTAGCGCTCACATTCTCATGCATTCTGGTGAATAACTGACAGAGGTTATTTGCTTTGTAGAATGATGTTCTTCTTTTATCCTGGTTTATGTTGTGTAATCTGTCTGTGCTCAGGCGAGATAGATAGAGACCAACGGCCCAGTTGGATTGCAAACCGCCCAGACACCATTTTGAATGGACTATGCGCTCAGGACCACACGCTGGGCGGGACCCAGAGACCAAATGGGGGGCTGTTGTGCCGTCGTCCACACAAAATGGAGGATAAGACCGCGTGGCTTCCTGTGCTCCACACAAAGGAAGCCACGGAACTCATTCTCCCAGCATTCCTCAGGTTTTCACACTTGGGTGAAAACCCCCAACTCCAACTTCGATTGGCTATTTTATGGCCAGGATCCCGGAGGTCACCATGCCACATATAAAGGTGAAACCCGCTCTCCTCCTCTCTTGGGTCTTCCTCTCTCGAGTCTTTCTTGCTCTTGGGTTCTTCCTTCTTATCTCATCAGCTCTGCAGCTCTCCAGCAGCTCCTCAGCTGCTGCTTCAACCCTCCATGAGGCCTGCATAAAGCAGAGGCCTCCACTGGACCGAGCCTTGGTAGCGACGCGAGTGCCTACGTAAGGACAAGCCGAGCCCCACTGGCACCACACAAAGTCTGCCGGTTGTGTTTAGCCAGCCAAAGAGCCACCGGGTTAGCCTGGACCAACTCCACCAGAGGAAGCGGGAATCCAACCACGGCCGGGACTTCCACAGTTCACTGGGCAAAAGACAGCCAACTGGGCACCAACCCAACTGAACATCGCAATAACTGGACTTTGCAATCAACCGAACAGCATCAAACCGCAGACCTGCAAACCAGGATATCAACGGCATCTTTCTCATACACAAGACGTGGTAACGTACCGGGCCCGGTCGGCTTACCTCGTCCACATTCGACTAAACATAGAACTTTTCCACCCTGCCGATGTGCATTGATACAATTCAATATTACGGTCATTGTGTGTAGTCTGGGCGACGCGGTGGTGCGGTGGTTAGCACTGTCGAACTTTCGGGGTCTTTCTATGTGGAGTTTGCATGCTCTCCCGGTGTCTGCGTGGGTTCTCTCTGGGTACTCTGGCTTCCTCCCACCTTCCAAAAAGCATGCTGAGGTTAACTGGCTACTCTAAATTGCCCGTAGGTGTGCGTGCGAGTGTGAGCGGTTGTCTGTCCTTCACGTGGCCCTGCGATGAGCTGGCGACTCGTCCAGGGTGTGCCAGGGTGTACCAGTGGGTACCCCGCCGCTCGCCCCTTGTCAGCTGGGGTCGGCTCCAGTACGACCGCGACCTGGAACCGGAATAAGAGATTATATATGTGAGATTCCCCAACTCCTCGTCTTGTTCCAGAAATATTAGATAAGACTGCCATCTCCGGGTGAAGAGTACATTTTCCTTTCAGGATACAGTACAATCACTTTGCTGATCTTTTGTTGAACACTAAGGTCAGAATTTTAATTTGCCCAGTGCTCTGGTTCATGACCAAACACTAACATTCACATCAGCCTTGGCTCTTCTTTGTACTACGTGATAATGTAGCAAATCATGGCATGCTAACACACTGCGCTAAGATGACGGGAGGCTTTTTTTTTTGACTGCAAGAATTCAGGGCACTCCAAAATGAGTAAGTGTAGACATAATGAGACATGAACATAATGGACACAGATGCTTCAGGATAGAACAGAGGGGGTCGCTGAGTGGTCGCTGAGTGGTTTCCATGGCCTTCCCCGCCTCAACCAAACTGAACATGTATGGGACGCTTTGGACTGATGGATGAACACCAAATGATGGAATATCTCCCATAGAATCGAGTTCAATAGGATAGGACAGGATCAATAAGATCAAAATAAATTTTCCAGATCCCTAACCAATAGTGTCACACACAACACATACAGTAGTTCCTGGATACATCTAAAAAAACAAACAAGTTGCCACGGTGACCTCGTGGTCGAACATCTGCCAAAAATTGCAGAAGAAGCTGTTTAATCGGGGATAGTAAATGCTGTTGTGGAATTCAGGTTCATCTGGCTTCTATTACGATCTGTCCTGATGTATTTCCACGAGGAAGGCAGCCGTCTCAAAAACACAAGTTATTCCAGAGAATGGAAGCTTCTATTCCTGACGACAATGAGGCGCTGATGGAGAAATGACAGAGAGTTGCTGGCATCCTCTGGCGATCCAAAATCCACCTGCTAAATCTCCTCAACTCGCTAAATACTCGAGGGGGGAGAGGATATAGAGTGCGGTACCTCTATCCTCTGCACTCTCTAAATGATTGTGGGGATAGATAATGCAAAGCACAGTAGCTTTTTCCTCTACAGATACACAGCTCCAGCATTGTCCAGGCCACACATAGCATTAGATAGGAATAAGAACGATAGAGGTGCAAGGAGTGTCTGAACGGGCCCTCACACCCCGAGCAGGTCAGAGCAAGTGGCGTCCACGGTTTTCTTGCTATCTGAGGCGAATTCCGTGATTGCATGTGAAAGGTAGAAAAAGGGCCGTCACTTTTATCACTCACTTCTAAATTTTTTTATCAACACTTGGCATTTCTGTTTGACTGTAATTTCGTCACCAGTTCCAAAGGCACACAATCATGGCGCTCGGTCTGCATTCTCATGATGGGCATGCTAGCCGCGCTGCTAGGCAGAGAGCATGTCAAGGGATCTGGGAGAACCTGGTAGCCATAATATCAATAAGAAAAAGAAAATTAACAACAACAACAACAACAATAATAATAATAATAATAATAATAATAATAATAATAATAATAATAATAATAATAAACATCATTATAAAGTGAAAATAAATTAAAAAAAGAGAGAAAACAGAGTTAATTATAACAAAAACTAAAAATAACAGAAAAAGTCAACGAAAATGAAATACATAAGACACAGACACACACACACAGACACATACACACACTCGCAAGACAGAGGGAACTCAGCATTCAGGGATACACAAATGACAGAGCTAACGGATAAAAGTCAGTCTAGCACCATGTTTTTTAAGGAGTCAGCAGTGCGACGCCAACCCTCCACAGTTCTCTCATTAGCACCATTGATTCGAGCTGTTGGAAGCTCCAGATATACGACATCCAGAGATGAGAGAGTCCAGCATTTGATGGTGAGAGTGTTGCGCCGCTTCCAGCGAGTGGCGACCAACTTCTTGGCCGCTGTCAGTCCGGCAAAAATCACACGCTTTTTAAGCTTAGAGAGAGATTAAGAGTCGACAAGTCATTAAGCACCAACATGCTCAAAGTTATGTGCACAGTTTCATGTAAAAAAAAAAACTTGGATGCAACATTACTGAAGAATTGACCAACGGGAAGCCCCAAAAGACGTGAATAAATGCACCTTGAGCTTTCAATGAGCACGGGCCACAAAAAGGGGTCACCGATGATTCTCATATGATGTAATTTAACAGGGGTGAGTTGTGTTCTATGCAAAAAAAAATATTTAAATGAATTTGCTAGTGGTCTGGGTTACGAGACGCTTCATGACACTTCATTCCATCCAAAATCTTCAGCTAGACCTGCGGGCAGTCTGTTTTCCCGACTCTCTCTCTATCTGCAGTGAGACAAGGATTGATACCAACAAAAAAAAATGGTAAAGCTGAGACACCGTAGCCTCAGTTTTAGCCCGCTTCGTGAACAGTTCTCGGAGTGGGTGAGTGGGCAGAGGGTGCTGCCAGGGAACAAATGGTCTAACATGAACTGTAGTTGGTCTCATATATAGTTGGTCTAAAACCATACTTGGTCTCATTTCATGCTTGGCCTCACATGTAGTTGGCCAGTCTCATTGCGGTTGTCCAATGCAGTATAGTTGGTATTCTAGCTGGTCTCATTCAGAAAATAGCCGCTGTGTCTCATTTTGCTGCTGGTTTCATGTGTAGTCGGCGTCATTGAGCACGTAATTCATCTGATATCATAGTTGGAAGCAGCTCTGGATGGAATGACTTTGTCCTCCAGCATTACCATGTGAAGCCTGGGATTTATGTTTGACAGAAATGTGTCTTTTAACTCCAACATAAAACAATTTTCAGAGAATGCCTATTTTTCACCAATGCAATATTGCAAAAAAAAACAAAAACAAAAAATAACCAGACACCTATTGTCTGAAAAAGATGCAGAAAAAGTGAGTCCATGTATTTGTCCAGGAGAACCAGGAGAAGCGATCACATTTCTCCAATGTTGGCTTCTCTGCACTGGCTGCATATAAAATCTAGAATAGAATTCAAAATCCTTCTTCTTACCTATGAAGCCCTCAATGTTCTGGCACCGTCATATCTTAAGGAGCTAATAAAACCAGATTACCCGAATAGAACACTGCACTCCCAGAGTGCAGACTTACTTGTGGTTCCTAGAATCTCTAAAAGTAGATTTGGAGGCGGAACCTTCAGCTATCAGGTTCCTCTCCTGTGGAACCATCTTCCAGCGTTGGTCAGGGGGTCAGACACCCTCTCTACATTTAAGAGCAGGCTTAAACCTTCCTCTTAGACAAAGCTTATAGTTAGGGCTGGCTCTGGCTGCCTTGGACCAGCCCCTAGTTCTGCTGGCGGGGGACCATGATGCACTGGGCCCCTCTCTTATTCTCTCTCTCCTCTCCCATCCTCTTCCCGTCCATAGTTGTTCTGTACCCCCCAACCCACACCACCTCGCCCTTCCCCATCTCCATCCTCCCCTCCTATCGCTCTCTCTTTCTCCCCACACTCTCTCTCTCGCTGTCAACCCGACCAGTCAAGGCAGGTGGCTCCGCCCACCTGGAGTCAGGGTCTGTTTAAGGTTTCTGCCCGTTAAAGGGGAGTTTTTCCTTGCCAGCGTCGCCAAGTGCTCATGGGGGAATTGTTGGGTCTCTGTAAATTAAGCAGTACGGTCTCAACTGGCTCTACTTTAAAAGTGTCATGAGATAACCGTTCTTGTGATTTGGCGCTAAATAAATAAAACTGACTTGAAAAAAATGGACTCAAATTGATCTTGTATATGGACCTATCAAAAATACACAAGCAAAACTTTTGTTTTCAATCTCAATTTTTTTTATGATCGAGTCAATGTATGTTCAATATACACAGAAGGCTGATTTCTCTCAAATTCTGTCCATATATTTCTTAAAATCTCACCTTTGCCAAGATAATGCATCGGCTTGGGAGGTGCGGCATACCGAGATGTTGATCATAAAGTGTGATTATTACAAAAAAATGTGCCATGGGCTGATCACGAAAAGAAAAAAAGGGTGGCTCTAAAATGAGAAGTTTATCTAGAAGAACCACAGTGTCACATCGTGTTACGTTTTAGTAGAGCATGCAGCCCACGGAAGATTTGGGAAGTTTTCGGCTTGCAGGAATGCTGCTTTTTGCAAGGTGGGGGCGAGCGTTACCGTGCTGCTACATGCTGGTGGAAAAACGGTGGCGGACAAATGGCAGCACAGTGGGACTGAGGACCTAAGTCTGATAACTCTTTGCATTCAAACCGCCATCAATCAAATGCGCCTGTGCTCACCGTCCGTAGCCACATAATTCCTGCCCACACCACAACCACCAGCACCGCAGGCCTCTCTGCTGATAACACCGACATCAGCAGACTGCTTGCCCATCCAGCACCATACCTGCTGTCTGCTGCTGTCTGCCTGATAAAGTGCACGCCAGGACTGGTCTCTGAGGAGAACACTTATTCCAAAGTGTGACACGCCATCAAAATTATTCCCCGCCCGATCGAGTAAATTAGGACAACTCAGTGCAGTCGGGTCAAGACGCCGGCAGGGCCGACAAGCGCTTCAGGGGAGCTTCCTTGAGTCACTTTCTGACAATTTGTACTGTAACTGTGTGGTTGGACGGTATCTCAGGTGAAGATGCCAGATGTGGTGGTCTGGGCAGGTGCGGCTACACACGGTGTGCTGCTGCGCGGCTGTTTTGGGTGGACTTGCCAAACTCTTATTGTACAACGTCGTTTCAGCAACGGCTTGTTCCCGCAGAACGCGACGCGGCATTTCTGCAAAAAAAAAAAAAAGACTTGTTGAGTTTCGAGCGACCTAAATTCATATTATTCAAAGAGGTAAGAGGTTTTTTTTTCTTGACGTTTAACAGTTATTTCTGCGCGCTCCTCGCAGAGATAACAAAGGTGGCTAATGACTAATCTTAAAATAACATTTCTTCTCCAAGCGAAAGGTCAAAAGACTCACTCTTAAAAACAGTAACTCATTCAGTTTCCGGCCAAAAAGATAACAAAGCTTGTAACGGAAACTCTATCTAAGCTCCGACACACACGGGGGGGGGGGGGGGGGGACATAGCAGGGCTGTCCTGACGCCGTGATGCCATTTCTAAATTTACCCCTCTCCGAGTCCACCACCCTCTCACCGTGACGTCAGCATCCTGTGGACCCTGTTGACATTCCTGATCTGTGACCTGTGAGTGACTCACTGGTTCTCCCTCAACCACCATCCTTAAATTAACTTTTTGTATTTCTCCTTCCCACACACACACACACACACACACCCTCCCTCCACTGCTCGGATTTCTGGGAAACAATGTCTTTTTCACGGTTTTCTCCACGCCAGTATAATTCACTTCCAGATGACCCCTTGCTAAAACGAACGGGGGTACACTTTGTCACTTCAGCAGCGATAACGCACTGGTTTATGTGGCGGAAATACGAGTACTTGCAATTCTTAAAACAACCGGCTAGTTGTATTGTCATCGCAGCCCCAAACTGGGAGTGATGAGTGCAGTGAGTATTGTTGCATGTACGCCAGCTAGCCAAGTAACGCCATGGGTTTCTCTTCTGGCTGGGACAGTGCAGATGTTGGTCACATGATGTTGCCATTATCTCCCAGTCCATATTTGATGCATTTGAAACCTGCGTCTTATGTTCCTTCTTATTGTAGCTAAACGCGCCCGGTGCCTCTGATAGGCGAGTCGAGGACCTTTCCAGGTTATAACTCCGTCACCTCCCTGCCAGGATGATGCTTCTACAATGAAACATCACGCAATTGCGCCGGCTTTGCAACAGGAGGATCCAGTGGACTCCTTTCACTCCCATCGTCTGCTTGCGTACTTTTTGCACATTTTTTTTTTTCAGTTTATCAAATCCCAGCAGCAAGATTTATTTTGAATTGAGATCATCTTATGAATATATGATGACGCGAACAAGACGCGGAGTTTATGGAAAGAGTCACAAAATATTGACCTAGTTTAAGGCCTCTCGTGCTCGCATTCCACCTCGTTTAAGCATTCCCTCATCCATAAGGAATTCCTCCAAGCTATTTCCATTCCGTTAAATGCCCGCATTTATGGTCAGGCCTGGTGTCTCATTGTCTCATGCCGTCATACAATGTAGTAATTTTCTGGGATTTCCTGACCACCGAATATGTACAGTCGAGTACAGCAGGGGACCCTGCATCCGTGCAGCCGACATTGTGGCGGCCTTTAGCCTGCCTGAGTGGGAGTTTACTGACTGTTCATCATATTCTATTGCAGGGGAAGTCCCATTGTGAGGAGGAGCACGGTCAAGGCCATGTTTGGGTTGCATTCTCTGCCGTCTTGCCAAGCACATCTTGCGCAGGACAAGCTGGGGTTGGGAAACTGATCGTCAATCTGTGGAAACGTTTGGTGGAACAGATGAAAGTTGGTGAGAGCTCCGCGAGGCCTTGATGTCATTTCCTATTCGACTGGGAGGGTGGGGATGAATAAGCCGCCTAAAAAAAACCAAACAGACCCCAAAACAAAACGGCATCGTACCACGCTGACAGCTTTGAGATCATCTCCAATCCTCCGCTGTACAGGTCAAAGCCACAGAGATAACAGAGTGCGTCTAAAGCTCCAAACCGAATGAATTCTGACATCACTTGTGTCCATTTAGAGAGGAAATGGACTTGCACTCTCCGAAAAATGCTCCGCTGCTGTGTGCGGTTGAACTGATCCAACATCCCAGGCAGTTCTAAACAGCACCGAGCGGAACAAACCAAGACGCAGGGCTGTCTGTTCAAAGATGAACGAAAAGAAAACTCAAATCACGCATCTGCCACTTTTTTTCGTTGTTCTTTCGTGGTGTTGTTGTAACTGTGCAGAACCTCGGACCTGAAACCGAAGTACTACCGAACCGTGACCTCCGTGTACGTCACACAGAACCCGCGATAAGATGCAGCCAAACTGGGGGAAAATATGTAATCAAGATAATCGCATTAAAGGAGCCTTACTGGTTATTCACAATATAAGCCATTGTTTCTACAAAGTGAAACCACTTGTTTCCTTTCACTCAAAATGCAGCCGCCAAAGATGTTGAAGAGAGATGATTCGCCGAGCCACAACATCCCGGATCCTCCCGACAACCCTGAGGTGGCGGCGGCACTCGGCGACGGGGAAACGTCCGAGCCCTGCCTCCCTCCTGTGACATTGAGCTGCGAGTGGGATTGGTGCTGGAAGCCAGAGCTGCGAGGCTCGGGCGGTCCTTTCTCTCCCGCTTTAACTAGAACAGCATGTGGGCTGCGCAAACGGGGCCAAGTGAGTCAGGGGTGGACGCCGTCCCTCGGCGGCTGTCGCTCCCAGCGCTGCTATCTTTTCAGGTTTCGCCTCTTCCTGTGTTTAGCGGCTTGTCAAGTCAGATGAAAGGTGCTTCCTCTGAGTCACTGCGCCGCTGTCCCCCGGCGTTCTCAGAGCCACACGGGCCTTCGAGACTTTTTTCGGTGCACGACGCCGTCGCCAGCCAGGCTAAAAAAAAAAGATTTTTTTTTAAAAAAAAAATCTTTTTTTTTTCTGTAATTGGAGTTTTTTAGTTAAGATGCACTTTCTCTCGCATTGTGCTCATGCTATGTTGCCCGAGCAAGTTTTTTTTTTTCTTTTTTTTTTTTCTTGAATGCTTCTGGTGTTCTATAGTGACGCACGCGCGCGCACACAAACACCGACACACTTTTGTTTTGTCTTGTCCGACGTTAACAGTCAAGCTAACGTGGAGCTAAGGAAAACTCCCTCTTTATAAGGACAACTCTAAGCCAAGAAGACTCGCTGATCCCACAACACACACACACACACACACACACACACACACGGTGGAGCCTGTGAAGAATGTTCAGATTTTGATAGAAACACACTTCCTCGCTGTGTTCCCTTATACAAAAATACAATGAGAACCAGGTAAGCGTGTGCAGGTCCAAGTTCATATGTCGTTCTTTATCATGTGCAAGTCCACCTAGTAGTCCCGCATGACAAAATATCTAATAATTTTAGCGCACGATCTCAGAAACAAAAATGAGGCCACGTCCAAAACCCGCGAAACACGTGGCAGGCAAATAAAAACAAAGAACAGTACTGTAGAAGTCAAAAGGATACGCGGCTCCGCTGCTTCGGTTCTATTTTGGGCGCATGCACCCATTTCAACCATGTGCGATGGTTGAGCGTCACATAAAAAGTAGAAACATATATTTGGTGCACTGACATAAACCCATGCAGCACAAGAGCCCTTGCAAATATCTTTTCGCTTCATGTGTAACAAGATTTCGAGTGAGATTTTGGGATATAGCGAGAGGTGTTCCTAATATTTTGAAAAAGGGTTGACAAAATAATAGTGACGTCTCTTAGTATAACCTGGTGACAGTAGCAGAAACTGCAGACCACGGAGATAAATCGACGCCTCTTGATAACAGTCTGTAAAAAGTGAACGTCATAATCATCATAATGACATTTTTTTTTTGGTTCAAGAACAAAACATCGACCCCCGGAAAAGTTCGAGGGGCTCAATGAAATGCGACATCTCCACGCCTGCACACTGAGGCGGTCTATCATGAAGGATATTCAGTGCGTTGGGAATGCCAAGCTGTGGTTTTATTTATTTTTTTTGGAGTGAAATCATCATGTGACCAAGTGAATCAGATCTTTTTTATCGGCCGCAGACTTCCTGTGACTTTGCCGGCGCTGCCCTCGTCTCCTCGTTTGGGCATATAAAGTGAAATTCCACCCGTCACTCATGCGCCCCCCCCCCCCGCCCCCCCCCTGCCTGACTGAGGAATGTCGCCTATCTGTTGGCTCAGATGTTCGCTTGAAGGCTGGAATAATATCTGACGGGGCATTATCGACGGTTCACGGCGGCCGCTGCGAGCGGCTGACGTGTTTCCGCCCGCTGCTCGAGGCGTCTGACTTCATCTGCTTTCATGATAGCGGGGACAATGATTACCTCAGTCACTTCTTTTGGCAATTTTAAAACTTTTCCAGTTGTTTTTTTTTTTGTCACTGTCCATATATATATTTTTATATTTTTTTTGAAACGTCATCATTTGCCATCAAATTCAAAATGGGCATATAATTTCCCAAAAAAAATCATGGAATTTCTCTGTTTCAACATCTAAAATCATGTCTAGGCGCTATTACCAGTTAAATATGGACTTTCAATGATTTGATTTTTATATTTGATTTTTGTTTTTATTCACATTTTACACAGTGTGCCAACACAGTGTACCTAAATCACTAAAATTAGATGTATAAAAACAAGTTGTACAACTTTTCAATTACTTTGAAATCAAATTATTCACTAAAATTCCAAAAATTTATTAAAGCATGAGCCGGACATTCCTTTTACAATAACGCATATAGCCGGCGGCGCATGAGCTCCGAGCTGAGACAGTTGTTAATGAAAGCGCAGGAGGGTCATAGTTCCTTGCCCTGATTATTTCTGGCTTGGTTACATAACTGCGGGCAGCGTCGGCTTCACATAGCTGCCTCGGTCTCTGCAGATAAGCCTCCGCCGTGGTAATGTGGCCGCGCTCGGTGTCAAAAGGAAGAGAAGGGAGAGTTTAACGGGCTCAATTTAACCAACAGCACCCCGGGAATCCCTCTCCTGAGCAGGACCGGACCAGATGAGGCCGCGAAGCGCCGCCGCCTGCCCAAGTTACGGGCTTCCGGAGCGGAAACGACAAAAAGATACCAAACATCTGAAAGAGAACAAAAAAAACAACAAAAAAAACCTGTATTTGCCTTCGCACTGTTGTTTCTCGGTGTTTGGAGAGAAGACAGCCACCAGGTTGCCAATGACTGAGGAAAGGGAGCGTATGACTAATTAAGGGGGCGTCGGGGGGGGGGGGGGGGGGGGGGGGGGGGGGGGGGGGGGGGGGGGGGGGGGGGGGGGCAGGATGACTAAGTGAGACTCATGGGTGAGAAGTGAGGGAAAAAGAAAATGTTCTTAGTGGAAGAAAGGATGACAAAAAAAAAACCCCACGTCATTTGGTAGTTTGATGGAACCAGAATCGGCACCACGTTCTGTTAAATTGTATGCGAATACTGGAGTATTCGCATCCTTCGCTTTGGCGAAAAGGAAATATAACAGTTATGAGATCTTCCATCCTCCAGTAAGCCCCTGCACTGTGAAATCTAACAGTGTTGTCAAAAGTAAAACTAGTAATTTAGACTTCTTATTCCTTTATTACAATGTTATGCAGCAAGCTATTCTATTTCAGTGGCTCCGGCCCTCGGTGGGGGGGGGGGGGGGGGGGCTGAATGCGAGGATTTGTGAGGAGTTTTATGGTGTTTCTGTGATACCCATGTAAACCAGCACGAGTCCGACGCCAGGCAAATTCAGAGTGCTCCACAAAGGGCATAATAACACACTAAAAATGTCACCTTTTAAGCTAAATTACATTCATGCTTTTAATGCTTAAGAAAGCATTAAAAAGTATAAAAGTAGAAATCATACTTGGATACAAAAATGACTTTGCAACTTTCCCCCACTCAACATGTCTTTCATCATGCAACAATGGATGTTATTGATATTAGAGTCGTCTGAACCGAATTCAAGTCAGTTTTCCAGCATGGGCAGAAAACGACGCATAATATTACTCTTTCCATCCTACGGGAGCCCATTGCCGCCAGTAAAAGAAAAAAAAAAAAACAAGATGAAAAAGTCAAGATTACGAGATAAAAAGTCGAAATGATGAGATAAAAAGTCGAAATTATGAGATACTTTCACACAACATTCAAAGTAGCAGCTCTTTGGCGTGAGGGCTCCTGCCTCTCGTTTGCATGGTTACCGTCAGGCCAACAAGATGATGGAGGG
>CAAKHG010021747.1:21189-41057 GCA_901007715.1 Dactylopterus volitans
AACCGGGTCAGTTGCTGTGGATTAGCATGATCCGTTTTGATGACCAGCTTGGGATCGAGGATCGGGGGACCGAGAGATATGGATCCTGCCCTGCTGCGGGGTTTTTTTTTATGCGAATGGGGCTTTGTCAGCGGGGTTGCGACAGCGCTCTCTCGGCACAAACACGGTCTCCCGCCCTCATGTTGCTAACGGGCTATGTAGCATTTAGCTCAATCGCTACTCCCTCTGTCGGCAGCGGCCCTCAATCTGCAGGGTCAGCAGGTGATAGATGGCAACCTGAGTAGAACCGGGACCTATGAGGTGCATTATGTAAGCTCCGATCAGATATCAACAGTTTTCACAAAAGGGAGCTGAAATACGACGAGATGTCAAGAGGTTCCGGATTCCGCGCAAGCCTCGGATGTTTGTCCTCTGAACCGGCCCCATCGCATCTCCAGGCCGTCCCTCCCCTCTCCGATGACCGCACAGCCGCTCGGGGAGGGGGCTGTGCAGTTTTAAAAGAGGAGGCCAGCGTGGGGGAGGTTGGCACTGGCCTAACACAGAGCAGTAAATGTACAACGACGGGCACCGAGAAAATGATACAAGTGTTTTAACGGCAGCCGTTAAAGATTGGAATTCAAGATTAATGGCATTGAAAAAAAGGGAGCAGACGAGCAGCCCGGCCCTCTGCCTCAGGACCCTCTCTACTCAGCGCTCATCTAAACTTCAGCATCGCATAAAAACCAAAAAAACAGTTGCCGGAGGCTGAAAAAAAAAAAAAAGCGTCCTTTTCAGCTTCATACCCAATCGCTGCTGCGAGAAAGTTTTGAATGAAATGGACTTGATTGGGCTCGCCTGTGCGGGGGCGTGTCCGGATGGAGAAAGGGAAGACCGGTCCTCTCGCGGAGCGGCGAGCCTCCAACGCTCCGTTGCAAGACGCTAATGAAGGATCGACGACGTGCTCGATCAGGCACCTGCAGGAGGTCTCGCAAGTGGTGCACTTCATTAACGGTGGCGCCATGAAACCCGCCGACAGTCCGCTCTGCTGTATGAACAGACGGGGCGCCCGCTCCGAATGGCGTGCATGAGCTGCAGACGCAGGTGACAGGGTTCCTCTCGCCTGAGAGGCATCAGCTGGCAGGCCTGTCTACGAATGCAGCCCGGATTTGTAAACATTTCCCCGCCCCCCGGCGTCTTTTACTGAATCGAATCACGCGAGGGTGTTGTGCGTTACATCCAGGTGAAAATCCCAGCGCCTGCCCTTTTTTTTTTTCCGAGAGGGCAATGCTGCGGTCAAACAAGCTGCGAGGCGGAGTGAGAGGAATGTTCTCACCGCTTCACCAGCAGCTGCCGCAGCCTGATGAGCCGACCACTATCGCTCTATTTATCCAGTCCCACCAAGTATGTTTTAGACCTCGGATACACCATCCAAACCCAGTTAGGTGGCCCCTCACCCCTGGCATAGTCGCGAGAGTTTTCAAATACAAATTATTCTTGCATTAATAAACATGACAAAATGTTTACGGAAGCCGTGTTTTTTGTTTTTGTTCTTTTTACGTTTGCCGTTTCATTGTTGGCGGGTTTGCAAAAGGGGCCTCTGACCTGAAGCTAACGCTATTTGGGAGGGGCCTTTAGCATGAAAGAGTTGTGGAACCCAGGCCTAAACCTAAGCCTTTGACACAACCTGACAAGACGTACGTGAAGCCTGTGATAGTGCGCGAATTAAACTCCTTGGCATGGTAACGTGACGGCAGTAACGGAAACACGAAGTGATGAAGACATGAATGACTATCGCTGGAGATGGGAAACAAACACTTAAAAAAAGGTGTCAAAAAAGTTTCTAGTCCTGTATTTAACTGATCGTCACTGATGAAACTGGTGTAACGTCACCAGTTTCCTGAATGAATGACTCTTCTCTGCTTCTACTTTACTGTAATGAGCATATTATACTGTGCAGTTTTTAGTGCCACAGAAACGAGGCCTTTGTACATTTTCAGAATATGGCGATCCAGGCCCCCGTTCACGCGACGAGATCCAGTCTCTTTTTCAGCCCCGAGCGTCCAGCCGATCCGTGCGCAGGCGGCAGCACTTCGAAAAGGATCTGCGTGCACGCGAGATGGCGGGAAACCCTCAAAAAACGTGGAAGCGTACGTGCCAGGCTAGGTGGTCGGCGGTGTGACGATCCAAAACATGCCAGGGACACTTTCTCAGAGCTATAGACAAACAAAAAACAAAAAAAAAACGGGAGTACCACAGTGTAAAACATTAGCAAATGGCGACGATGAGGCGGAATCGTTGCTTTGAGTGACTCTCGACTAAAAAGCAGGTAAATTCCAGGAAAATGTAGAGTGGGAGTCAAGCCGGGCGTGAAAGAGGCAGACGTTTTTGGATGCTGAATATTCAGCTCGCGTTATCGTTTTTCGACAACGCGGTGACGGGAACCGGGGTGTTCTAAAACATTTCCACTCTGGAGCCCCCCCGGCCCCTCATGATGTTTTTAAGGCACCGCAAAAAACCGCCCTGGCGTCTAGACAGACGGCCGAAAACGCGACAAAGGTTCCGCGTTTCCACCCAAAGACGTTTGCCGCGTGAACGGGGCGCAAAGTGTCAGTTTTTGCGTGGTTATCCAACATGTCACATCCTCGCAGCTAGCGAGCAGACACTGAAAGGCTTCCTATTCCATCCGACAAACGCCTGCAGCGGGGGATGCAGTTCCGGTGTTTATTTTCGAGCTTGCCGGCGTTGTCCTGAGAATTGCCGCTACTCCCACTTGCTCCCTCACACTTGGACCACTTTGCGCACACGAAATCCGCCGTCCGCCCGCCCTCTGCCACGCTTCTTCTCTAACGCACACAAATGAGTAACCTGATTTTTTTTTTTTTTTTGTCATGCCTACAGTTTGCCACATTGTACGTAGGCAGAAACAAATGTCCAACTGAATTACATGCTCGCTTTGGGATTAAGCGTTTGCATTTAGCTTGTGTTAATCCTGTGCTTTAGGCAAAAAAGATACAACGTGAAATGAATTCACTTCTTTTCTTTCTTTTTTGTCAGACCCTGGTTACCTCTCATGCAAAAGCCTCCCACTCTTGAAAATGTGTGTCATACCTACTGCAGCAGATGAATCTTTGTGCGTCAGCACCGGCCTGTTTAATCCTCTGGTTGAATCTAGTAAAGAGGGAGAGAGGCTACTGATGCTACACAGTAGAGGAGCTAGTTTAAGGGTGCGCGGAGCCACGTTTGTCCGATGCTGTTTGTAAACACCACATGCAAATTTCGGTCCCCCGGTTCCTCCCTCTGTATGAAAATCCCAGTTGCGGGTGCAGTTCCAGTTCCTGCCCTGGCGATGCGATTTAGAGCCAGAGTCTCTGCCGTCGCGGTCATGAGGCTGAGCGGCGGTGCAGACCTGTCATGAGCTACGGAGAGCAAAAGCTTTCGCATCACGCTGCAAACATGTCCTGCTAAGTTTGGCTTCCCATGGGGGCCGATGTGCTTTAAGAAGCCAACTTAAAATGGCCCTGCGAGGAACTGCGGATTTTGGCAATTCTGTGTTGGCTTCATTGATCAGGTTGCCTTTTGGTGCTAATTAGCTAACATGCAAACATTTAAGATGTCTGATATTCTTCCATAATCTCCAGATTACTGATTAGCAGTGATTTTAGGGTCATTACCAAGAGTGATTATTGTATATCATACTTGTCAAAACTATATTACCATCAAAAAGTTATAGCAGTATACAATGAATCAGTATATACTACATACATGCGGTAAGATGCAAATCTTTGCAGTAAAGTGCGACAAAATCTGATCAGTTGATGTGTTAAATTGGGGAAACAGTCGCGTTTAAGTTCAGTGACGGTAAACGGGAAGATCCGAATGCCGCTATGAGGTAGAGTATAGCGGTATTTTGATTACATTTGGTATATATAAGGAATTTAGATGGAGGAAATGGCTCTTTGGTAACTTGGTGATGTGAGATACCTCTATGGAACTGGATTTAATTAACAGTTTTAAATTTCAATTTATTTATTTTTTTTAATGTGGGGAGGCAGCTCTGAGGTGGTATGCAAATATAACTGCTGAATGGACAGGAGATTTAAAAGGGGTCACGGAGGGGGGGTCCTCTGAGCCGCCGAGGCCCCTCGTACAATTTGATGACACCATCACCGGCCAATTAGTGACAGCCGTCCAAGAGGAGGGGTCCCGTCCGGGACATATTCGAGTTGAATCCGTTGACCAGTGGCCCTTCATCCTAAAGCATTCCCAACTCCCGAGCATTAAGGCAGCAGAGGAATTCACGTTTTGGAGCGACGTTTGGAAATGACAGCAGCATATTTAAGATCCTTCCTCTGTTACAGCTCCAGCATACATCTGAAATGGTGCATATTTCACTTGCCTTGTGTGATGTCCTGTGAAGCTACTGGCAAAAGATTGAGAACCGTACTTGCAAAAGCTTTTTTTTCTTTCTTTTTTTCTCATTTTCCAGTTCTAGAGTGGAACAAAACATGTGCTACGTATGTCACGGATGGAGGCTAAAGGAACATTTACAGCTGATCTTAAGAGGCAACTGGAGTTATTATTATTTTTTTAGGTTTAGGGTGATATGCTAAGTACTGGTGCATATTGTGGTACTGTATATTGCAATTTAGAAAAAAATTTCACACTCATATTATATCCCTAAAGAAGAACCTTGTCTCCTATCTGATTACTCGCTAACGAGTTTTCATTCCGTCCATCTTGTCGTGTTTTACGGCAGCAAAACGGGATTTGACTGACCAAAACTGTATTAAAAACCTGTCAGAGATATCACCTGCACCTTTCCTGTTTATCACAGATCCATGCTTGGCATCTGTAGATTGATAACGTATCGCCACAGATAATATTGCATTACTAGGCTGTCACATTTTTTTTTTAATGCTGCAGTATTCTAACTAATTATCAAACCTATATCCATATATACTTTGTAGAATGAAAAGAACCGTCTCATATAGAATCAATATCACGTATTATATATTCTGTTATTTATAGAATCGATTTCTGGCCATGTTTCTTGCATTTTTTTTTTTTAATGCTAGTCCAAAAAAGACTTTATGCAGAAGTCTCGGTTCAAATGCTTTTCTTTGTGAATAAAAAAAAAAATGTGTGGACCGACGGTCATAGGTTCCTTTTTGAGTCTTATCTTTATGCCCATTTCCTTTTGCCTGGGAGTCCACTCGGTTGGCCAAATGCGAAGCAGGCACAAGATGCCACATTCTTTCCTGCAGTCGGAAAAAGAATGAAAAGCTCCTCACTTTTATTCCCTTTTCCGAGGGGGAACGTGAGCCCCCCCCCGAAGAATGCCGGGAAGGAAATTCCAATCCGTGAGAAGATAACAAACACGGCCACTGTTAGTTGTGTCTGCGGCAGCCTGGCTGTCGGCAGCAGGTGGATTTAACCGGCAGGTCTGGTGAGCCTGAGTTCACGGGCCCAAAGGAGCGCTCATTCCTTCACCTCCCTTCTGGCCTTTCCACAATGAGCCCCCTTACTCCGATCGCCAGGGAAGGCAAACAAATTTTAAAAGTCATCACAGGGCGTGTTTTTTTTTTTCCACCTCGCCGACGTTTTACATGAGGGGCCAACACACAGATAAAAATCTTTTTTTTTTTTTTTTTTTAAGCCATGATCCCAGCATAGAAGGAGACCCACCCCCCCCTCCCCGTGTGACTGTTTTGCAGTTTTCAGCCAGCAAAAAGCGTATTTGTAGATGATCCGAGTGTCAAACTTGTTTTTTTTTTTATAAAATAGGACATTTTACTACTTTCATGCAGTATCAAACTCTTTTGTACCTTTAGTGTTGTTGTTTTTTTTTTCCCTCCCACCGCCTTCTCCACCCCCCCCCTTGGCAAACAGCAGCAATGCAGAAAATCGGATAACTGGATTAACTCCGGTGCCAACCTGAAATGGTCTTTATTAAGGCGCTTTGCTCCCTGCCGGCAGAGGCAGAGTGGTATTTGATAGACTTTGATAGATTTTTTTTGTTTTGTTTTTTTTTGGTTCAACGTTCGAAGGAACGTGACGGCGGCGATCGTCGCGGAGTGGCTGACCGGCCTTTCTCTCTTGTCTCCCCAGTGATTCGTGCGAAAGTGGTGGGCAAGAAGCTCCTCAGAGATGGACCTTTTGGAACAATGCGCTACACTGTCAAGCAAATGAAGGTAAGAGCAATAAAAAATAAAAAAAATAAAAAAATAAGCCTCAAAGAAGTAGCTTGTCATTTTAAACACGCGACGTGGTTTCGCCGTCCACTGGGAGCATTTTAGGACCAGAGCAGCCGCATGTATAACACACTGTAGTTTTGGGTCGTTTTGCTGACGTTGGTTCCTCTTTTTTTTTTAACAAATCTACTGCCTGCCCGTTTGTGGCTAAATCACTTGAGTCCTGGTTTCTGACGACAGAAGCCAAAAAAAAAAAAAAAATCACATTTCTTTTCCCTAATTTCCTCTAGGATGAGATAAAAAATATTAGCCGCACTCTCACTTTCAAGCATGAAACTTGACATGATTAGCTGAGCTTATCACAAAGGCTGGTGGCGGCGGTGGGGGGGGGGGGCTTATAACCCAGCAGTGCCTCTAATCTTTAATGTGCATGATGTTTGTCTTTCCACAGTTCTGTTGGTTACAACATGAACATGAATTTCAAACAGGCCTGTTCTCATCTCCTAATTGACGACTGATCTTTGAGCTCTCCTGGTAGCAAAAAAAAAAACAAGAAAACAAAAAAACAAACAAACAAGGGCAACCGCCAACCGCATCTACAATGAACAATTGCGCGACCTATGAGAATTATTACTGCGTTATTAACCGAGAGAGTTAACGACACATTTGGGTCACAGCACTGGAGGTTGCAGGAGAGTTTTGTCAACAGGACTGCCTCCGCGCTCCCAAACCACTATGTGCTTCGAGTCCACCCCCCCCTCCCCCCCCCCCATGCTTACATAATACTGCATATTTCTCACAACTGTTGACATCCAACCGACTGCTCAGACAGAAGCCAGGCGGGAGGATTAGTGGGCTTTGCAGGCATTACGTCGCATCCAAACTCCTCGCTTCCGAGTGCAAACGTTTCAACAGTCCACGCTAAACATCAGGACAGAACACCAGGTCGCGAAAAAAACAAAACAATCAAGTGTCCCCTTTCGTAATGCCTATGGATTATTATTGTAAGAATGCGACCTTTTGCACATCTTGGTTTCCTCCTCGCGGGGCTGATAAAAGACAGAATTCCCTCCAAATCTCAACAGGTCCCCCTGAGACCGATGCCTTTGGCTTTCCCAAAAAAAAAAAAAAGACTCCACAGTTTTAAGTAACAGTTTGTTCTGCTTCTCTTGGAGTCTAAAAGGGGATTTCCTGTTGTTCCTAGACAAATAATTCGCAGCAGAAGAAACAAACCGTTCTCAGGGCAAACGCTAACTTGTGCCTCCGCATACCTGAGCTGAATGGAGGGAGCTGAGGTCCAGGTTTCGGTTGTGACTTTGCCAAAATCGAATCAGCGTCAAAGCACGTTACACAACATAATCGCGTTATCTGCGATTTAGCTAAAGGCAGAGCCTAATTCTCCATGTCCCACAAGGCATTCCTTGAGGAATGCCATCAGATAAAGCCGGCACGCTGTTTTCATTCCCGATTTTTTACGAGCGTGTGATAGTTGGGGAAGGGTCGCGGTCCAAGGGCGAGGGGGACAATGCGGGGCTTCTTTTCAGGCTTTTCTGACTCCACGTTTGCCGCTCTCATCTTGCAGATGTACAAAGGCTTCGGCAAAGTCCAGCACGTGCAGCACATTTACACGGACGCCTCTGAGAGCCTGTGCGGCGTGAAGTTCGACATCAACAAGTACCAGTACCTGATCACAGGTACGCTCTCCTGCCAGTTCACACGCTGGGTGTCGCCGAGTGTTAGTTGACGATTGTGTGTGTGTCCGATATTGTCTTTTATTACAAGGCTACTGCTGTCGAGTCTAAGAATGCGAGGCGAGCAATTGCGAGCTCCTGCTCAGAGACGAGGTGTAGCGTGCACATAATCAGAGGATAGATGCTCCACAGCTATGTGTAGCAATATCCCACAACTATAAGTCAATTTTACTCATACAGCGCCGAATCACTTCAAAAGTTCTCATTACACTTTCCAAGTAGAGCAGGATGAGACCAGAGCAGGTAAATCCATGCGTCTGTGGAGATTCTCATTCACGCAGGTCTCGCTTTATCTTCCCCGGGGATGAGAGGCGAAATGTCCTCAAATAGCCGAAAGAGTCCGGCCGCCTTGGACGTGTGCATCTAGGAAGTAAATCTGCAGCAGCGTGGTTATGAATTTGGTGTCCGTTTGCGAGTCCCTCATGATTACGGAAGACTAAATGATTGGAGATGGCCTTTGGACCATTCAGCCCAGATGTCTTTGTCAGCGATGCTGGCAACGTGTTACTCTAATCTGACCACTTTTTTCCAGTAGCGAGTAATCTAACGCGTTAATATTTCCGTGCCAGCGATAAGATTAAAGTTACTTATCCAAGTCACTGTGCATTACTATCATTTTTTTGCTATTAAATACATGTTAAATATGTCATTGAATAGGGCTTTTATTTGGTCTGAAGACCAAAAGAAAGCGAACATGAATAAAGTAACTAATAGCCTAACTTACTTACTTTTAAAATCAATCAATCAGGAAAGAAACTAAGTTACTTTTTAAAGGAGCTAGTGCATTCAGTAGCAAGGTTTCTTTCTCAAGGTAACTTTGGCAACGCTGGTCTTTATTTACCTCATCTTTTTTTTTTTTCTTTTTTTTTACCGTATCCTTTTGGCGTTCCTCAGCATCCAGTCTCAGGCGTCATTATGTCGCCGCCGTCCCAACTACAGAACTTGTTAACAGGCGGATGAAACGAGGGTCCTCATGCCCCCCCCCTTCTCCGATGAGGACTATTGGCCGCGCGGCTTACGTACGCAGCTTACGTACGCAGCTTTGGTCACATGCTAACTGGCTGAGAAGGGTTTACATTCACCATTGAAGGCTGCGGGCGTAGAAAACCGACAAATTTATTTTGCCACATATTTTCCACTCCCCGTGCTTCAGTGGCACTTGGGAAAGTCGAAAAACGACTAATGTGGCTATTTAATAGCGTAAGATTTTGTTTTTTTTTTAAAAATCCGCCCGTCTTCAGCGGCGCCTCATGCCCGAGCCAGCAGAAAGCTGTTTTCTTCTCTCTCTCTCAACTGTGTAATTAGCATCTCGCAGGAAGTGACTGGCATTTTCCAGCAGAAGCATTTTTATGAGTTGCTATTTCCAACGGAGGTGCAGTTTACTTTGGACCCCGTGGCTCTTGTTGTGTAACCGTCGCCGAGTTCTGACCTGTAAATACTGTAACTATGACCCCCGCGGTGCAAGCGAACAAGCCGGCGTTGTCAGGCAACGGCGGCCCTGTTTACCCCCGGCCTGGGCGCCACTGACATCACTGCAGCTCACAGGGCATTTTATAAGTCCGGCATGTGATCGAGCCTGCGTCACAAGCAATTTAAAGACGCCGCGGACCGGGCGAGCAGTTTCTCGGGTCCCTTTTTGATCAAGGGCCTGAGTGCTTTAGCCCTGATTAGTATTTTAGGAGCATTTCACACACTCAACACCCTGTAATAAGCCTGCAAGTGACTCCAGTAATCCCCGGCGCAGGGATGCGGCCTGAGCGGGAGGGCTCGAGACCAACATATTTGTGAGCTGTCAAATTCCCGCGTGGCGATAACATGGTGGAGGCAACATATGGCGATGCATCCTGATGTTCCCGAGCGTTTGCAGGGCACGGTCGTGCACCTGTCTCAGGACTCGGTAAGCCTCGGATGGCCCAGTGCTAAAAATAGACATCTGCTGGCCTTTGGATATTCTGAAATAGAGGTGTTGGTTTAATATGGGCTTACTGTATGAGATTGTCTTACCATACATAAATACACTGGCCAGCTTGTGTTTTCAGTATCCAGTGTCGCGCGCGGAGGATTACAAAATTAGACATATGATGAAATAGCAATCATAGTAGGGGTGTCAATGTCCACACGTGTACACGGATGGCAAATCATAACCGTATAGAAAAAAATCAATCGCCGTGTACAGGACTCCTCCTCGTTCATTTCTCACAAACAAAGTATTAATGGGGTGGAAATGCTGCCTGAAAGCTAAAGATGATAATATTAACTCGACAATAGATGTCCTCAGGGGTGCAGTTATCCTCACACCTAATGGATACACGGGGCACGTTACGTTGCACAAACAACGCATCGCTTATCACGCGACTTTAACTTGACAACGGAAGTGAAGGCGGTTAGGAAGAAGCGGAGTAATGTGTGGCAGGTTTTTTTTTTTTTTTTTTGCAAAAACATGGAGCTACAGGTCAGTGGACACTTTTTCAGACCAAGTTGGCTCATTTTAGCAGCGCAGGATAAAGCACCTGCGATGGAGACGCCCGAACAAGCTGCAGGCAGAGACTGCTGCTGACAACGCTGCTAGCGGTTCACAGCCTAGCATAAAAAAAAACTACACAGAGAACAAATGCGACAAGGTGCCGAGTGAAGCTATCAACAACTTAATAGCTGAGATGGTGATGGCGGCCCTCGACATTCAGCCCGCGACAATTGTTGAAGACGACGTGTTTTTTAAAGCTAATGAAACATCTCGAGCCAGGCTACGAAGTTCCCTGCAGAACGACAGTTAGCTCGAGGGTGTCAAAGCTCTACTGAGACTTAACTTACTCAGGAGAATGATACGTGCACTCTTAGCACTGTGATCAATAAATGTTCATCTGTTAACTAATTGAACAGCTTTGAATTCATGGGATTGAGGTCTATGAATGGAGAGACGGAGCCCTATTGGTTATAGAGCGCAACTGCGGACAAAATTCATAAACAACGGGTACACGTGTAGAAATTTTTGTAAACATTGACACCCCTAAATCTTAGCTTCATTGTCAAACCCTCAACCAGCAAATTTTGTGCATCTAGCTAACGATATACAATATGTTTGCGCTTGGAAATCACTTGGTTACTGTCGCCTTTTATAGGTGTACATCGAATGCATCAGACTTCGGAGATCCTCCTGAATTTTTCTGCCATTTTGATTTTTTCATTTGTTTATTCTTAATAACTCAAATAGCGCCGGAGCATTTATGTCTCAAAAGCTTTCGACTGAACTGAAAATTGATTTGGCGCAACTGTTTTTCTTATCATTTTGATGGTGAACGTGGTTAAAAAAAAAAAAAAAAAAAAAGGCCACAAAATATCAGCCCGGACAGTGGCGCCACCAAGACGGCTGTGGATTTAAAGCCAGGGATTTTTGTAATATAAAGTAGCCGTTTGGTCAGGTTAACATCTCCTGTCCCGAGTCCTGTCCACACTCAAGCTGGAATCGGGGGTTGGCAACCCGAACCAAAGCTCCGCCCTCATGCATTTAGGTCACAACATAACACAGCATATTAACCAGTGCCTTTGCTTTTTTTTTATTCCTCAGGGCGAGTGTATGATGGCAGGATCTACACAGGGCTGTGCAACTTTAATGAGCGGTGGGAGCTCCTCTCGTTGGCTCAGAAGAAAGGCATCAACCACCGCTATCAGCTGGGCTGCAACTGCAGGGTGAGCAGACGGCTCGCCCGGCCACCTGGGAAACTTCCACAGTTCTATTTATTATTTATCTGCTTGTGCCGTTAACTATTATAGTGGGAAGGAAATACCTTGTAATGGTCGTAATGCCTCTCTATGTGAGGATTGAAACTAATTCGGACTTATTAAAGCAACACTTAACTCCACTTATGATGTAATATATATATAAAAAAAAAAAACCTTCATGATTAAATGATTGTTGCAGCAGCTGAGCTCAGTGCGATTCAAGTAATTAAGAATAAATTATAGGTTTTACAGGTTTTTGTTTTTTTCTTGGAATTTTAGAGCCTAATTTCGAGATATGCAAACAAAAAAGTTAGTCATTAATACCGTAATGGAATCATCCCAAATCTTCATTCCAAGTTTTACGAGACTCAAACATGTAGCTCGGAGCTCCGCAGCTGCTGACCCACCTCATAAGCCTCCTACTGTACAGCAGTGTCCTGGACATCTGCTAGCACCATTGGCTCCTATCGGTATAAGTGGATTAGCAGAGAGACCTATTTGTTCCCAGCGCGGGCGAGCGCCTGTAAACCGCGTTGTGTGCATACATGCCCGGAGGCATGCTGGGAAGACCATCAATCAAGTGAGACTTCAGCAGGAGAATCCCGAATCAGACAGGCCTAAAAAAAATTGTCGTATAATTAAACGCGCTCCCTGCTATCGGAGTTCTTCCACAAACAACTGTGAACTGCTCTGAAATGCAGGAAGTATGTAAAAAAATATATATATATATAAAAAATTTTCACAACCACCAGAAGCGGGAAGTTTTTGCACAGCCTTCAATAACGAATTATTAAATTTGCGGGCTCATTCATATCCAAATAAGTGCAGCTCTTTGCAGCGGTGGATGACCTCATGTTGCTGTTATTTAACGCAGCCTTTCCAGTCATCACCTCCCTGAGCATCATGCAGTACTCGCAGTTACGGGAGCTTTTTTGTGTTGGCGCCTGAAAGTGTGAGCGAAACCTAATCGAACCCCTTTAAAAGTTAGAAAATTATAACTGCTTCTGGGTGACGGGCTAGCGTTCTGTCGCAAAGCGCCCGAATGCCGCTGTACCGGACGGTTACTAGCTCGATAACGCTGAACATAAATTAGTTTTACTTTAAAGCTAGAAACAGCTAGCTTAACTCTGGCAGCGCATCGATGTGCCAGTCGCGAGCCACCTGTTCAAAACTGATGACGTTCGACTGAGCTGGAGGTGATAAGTCCTTGCCTCCACCAACTTGTTCACTAATCGTATATTTTGTACAAATCCAGTATCGGTGCTCGTTCTCCCAGCTAACCACAGAAAACAGGGCGATTGTTTCAGACGGAACCTCGGGAACAGGGCCAAGCTTCGCAAGGCAGCTCGACACGGTGGTGGAAAATGTGTGGTGGCAACTTCCTGGTCCATCTGGGCCACAAAGTCATTCGCCCCGCAGGCGGTCGTGGGCCGATCGCCACAGACTCAAGCAACTTGAGCAGAATTTGACCCATTCAGTCCAGCAACCTCGAGACAGACGTCGACGCTCACCGCACGTCACTGGCGACTCGGTTTGTGACTCGAGTGACTTGAAAATCTTTTTTTTTAAAGGAGGTGACTCATACAAAGTTGGCAATAAGACTAGAACCTGCTCTCACCAGCGCAACGTCTACAAAAAAGCCACCCGCCACCCCAATAACGAACAGGCAAGATAAAGCCGGTTAATTAGAGGTCACACAACTGGAGTTTTCCAGCCTGGCCGGCCGTTTCCTGTCTTTACATGCAGCAAAGCTACGTCACTTGTGTGATGATTCTGGCTTTATCTTCACTGCACACACCTGGAAGCGATATCTCATCTTATGGTCTTCGGCTTATTCCGGTTACGGGTCGCGGTCGTGCCAGAGCCGATCCCAGCCGACAAGGGGCGAGCGGCGGGGTAACACCCTGGACGAGACGCCAGCTCATCGCCACTCACACTCGCACACACACCTAAGGGCAATTCAGAGTAGCCAGTTAACCTCAGCATGCTTTTGGGAGGTGGGAGGAAGCCGGAGTACCTGGAGAGAACCCACGCAGACACGGGGAGAGCATGCAAACTCCACATAGAAAGACCCCAGGCCGGGAATCCAACCTGCCACCTTCTTGCTACGAGGCCACAGTGCTAACCGCCTGCACCACCGTGTCGCCCAGAAAGTGATATCTGCCCTCGTTTTATAGCTCTGACCAATAAAACGTATGGCTGTCCTTTAATGTCAGATTTCCAAGTAACTAAGAACAACTATTAATATTATTGCAACAATTATTGTGTTTTTTTTTTTTTATTTCACGAGTCTCCGCTAGTCGCGGCTGCTTTCAGTTGCCTTTCCTGCCTCATGGCCACCGCCTCTGTCTCCGCAGATTAAGCCCTGCCACTACCTGCCCTGCTTTGTGACCTCAAAGAACGAGTGCCTATGGACAGACATGCTGTCCCACTTCGGCTATCCCGGCTACCAGTCCCGGCACTACGCCTGCATCCAGCAGAAGGAGGGGTACTGCAGCTGGTACCGGGGCATGACCGCCCGCGACAAAACCATCATCAACGCCACCGACCCTTGAGCCAGAGCGCGCCCGGCCCCAAACCCCGCTGCCTTGCCTTTGACTCCCGTCTCGTCCCCGATCGCCTTGAGAGTGTTACCGGACTCTTAAAAGCTCACCGGACTGGGCGACCGTTCCTTGCTGAAAACGGAAAAAAAAAGAAGAAGAAGAACGAACAAATCCATCGCAGCGCCGGTCTCATAGCACCTCTGATAGAAAACAATACCCTGTTTGTCGGACAGATCGACTAATTTCTGTTCTCCTAAATCATGAATGATTTGTGCCGAACTGTCTCTTTAGGGTTCAGTGGTATCGAGCGGGGGGACACACACAGACATTTAAAGCACTGATAAGGACCGCATGACTTTGATTAATCTCGATTTGGATCTCCAGCGTCAATAGAAATGAGCTCGATCCAGTCATCGGAATCGACAAATGAACTGCAGATAACCTGTTACCAGATGATAAATGGCAGTTTTTGCACCGAGGCTTAAAAAGCAAGTCTTCTCAAAAACTAAACAATCGTGCGATTTTGATTTTTAGATCTACGACAAGCACAACGAACGACGATCGCTATGCTAAATTTGACATAGAAAGGTGTTGCATCACTGCTTGCTGTAGTTTTGCACATCGGCAGTACAAAATTTTAGCCGAGAACATTCTGGAGAACACACATCAAGTGCCAAGGTGAGGTTTGATCGCAAGAAAAATTACACCATCTCGGCTGCAAGGAATTTTTGAAAATGATATTGTTTCACAGCGAAGTACGCATGGGTTACGTTCAGTTTCTACTGTACCGTGACAGCCACGTCTCTGCCTAACTGAGTATTTGAAGCGTAGCTCATCTTGCAGTTACATCACAACCGACAACTCCTGAGCACTGACGCATATCAGAGAATGCTAAAAATATATATATATATATATATTAGTGTCATTGCACAGAAGAGTGCATGTTTTGCAGAGATGGTGATTTTTTTTTTATTTTTCTTTTGTACATAACATAAGCTACAGAAATGATTTATCCAATCAGCTGAAACCTCTGTGAAACATGTTTTTTTATCTGTTTATTGGACAGTAGATGTTAGATGTGCTGTATAAACGAGGGGGGGGGAGAAAAATAAAATAATTAGAGGCCAAAATGACTTTCTGACAACAGATTGTCCAGAACGCAGGACCAGCATGTTTGAGTAAATGCTAATATATCATGTTACCCCCCCACCCCATGTGTTACTCTTCACCAATCCAACGCTAAGGTTTCTGACAGTGACATATTTTAAATTGTATTGACACAGAAACGTATATAAAACATTATTAATTGATTCTTTCTAGCCATCTTATTATGATTTTTTTTTTTTTTTTTTTTCCAGAGAACTATCTTCAGTTCATTCCATTAAGACACATAATTGCCTCAAAGGAAGTAACAGCCCCGTCATCATTCGCACTCATGGCAGCACCAAGGGCACAAACTGTGGCTTGACCACGCTGGTTCAAGCAGGCAGACAGCTGCTATTTATATGTCGGAGAAATATTTGGGCTTTAGACATTTTAGCCTTTTATTCCTCCTCCTTATGCGACCCTCTAAATTTGTTTTTTTTTTCTTTTAAAAAGTGACAACATCATGGTGTGAATTGGGAGTTATGCCCTGGGTTTCGCCGGCTGCCCGGCAACCTCACGGTCACAGCAGGGCTGGTTTTGGTGCTGTTTAATGTGCTGGCAAAATGTACTAATTTGGCCAAAATGTAGCATGTAGTATGCAGTGCACGAAAATAACCCAGATGTTGTACACCCTGCCTGTAGTGTCACGCAAAAGCAGAGCAATATCAGATCTTGTGAGTCCATTTCAAAGTCCATTATTTTCGAACCGGCAAAATTTTGTAAAAAATTTGACCAGCTTCTCTAACTTTTAAGCAATAGCTGCACCAAAGGGGGATAGGAGGAAGCCAGCTTGCATCTCATACGCAAGAAAATGTCAATATGGCTAATAATTCATAGTAACCTGCTTTTTAGTGACGTTGCATCTCAAGTACGCAGCCTTTTGCGAAGGTGACTCATTCTTTCATTCTTTTCTTTTTTTTTACTTTTTTCATTCAAATATTTGCGATTTTTAACATCTTCTACCTGTTAGCTTCCGCTTAACACTGAATATTTATTTTGAGTATTTAACCTACGAAAAGTGACAAAAAAAAAAAAGCAAAGGAAATTAGAAATGACTGTCTTTGAACAGGCAAATAAATCGTTTTATTTTGATACAAAACACTGCAGTTCTGTCTTCAAATGTGGTGAAGGGGGTTCCGTCTCCAGTTTGAGGCATTTGTGTGTCGTGGTGTCGCTTTGTGTGTGTGTGTGTGTGTGTGTGTGTGTGTCCTTATCTTAAGACAAGTGGTTCTGGTCCAATAATATCCTAGGAGATGGCAGGAATAAGCGGCTTAGACGAAGATCTGAGATGGAGGAGGGAGGAGAAATAGTGCTTGGAGGATGAGAGGAGGAGATGAGAATGAAGAAGGAGGAGGGGGTTAGATTAGGAGGATGGAGGACAAGGAGGGGACATTTGGAAAGAGATGAGACAAGGAAGCCTGCAAAGATCGGAATGGAGAGATGGAGGTTTTTTTTTAAGCACAGGAGGAAAAGGGAGGAAGTGAGAGAAGTTTGCGGTTTGAAATAGTTCTTGGCTTTTTGTCAAAGTGAAGGGATTTGCAGGATTTGATCAACAGTGTCAGCTTGAGGACACTTTTTCTCAAGAGGTTGAATTTGTGGTTTCAACAACATTGACCGCTAAAGAACACTTTGTCCCCAAAGGCTTTGACTTCAAGTTTGGCTTCCAGCAGCTCTTTTATTAAAAATTTTCCTCTCGTCTCTTCTGCTTTCCACTACATACGGAGTGAGGGCAAGACACTGATCTTTGTTGAGAAAGCAACGTGCCTCTCTGACAGGATTTATCATACAGAAAAGATGAGGAGGCGTAAGACAAATATTTGCGGCTCATAATTTTTGTTATAAACAATGTCTCTAAATGTCCTTTGAATATCTGTGACATTTTTGTCTTTAACACAAATTCCTAAGGCTTGACATTCTTTTATATCTGCTTCTTTGTGTCAATGATCATACAGACAAATCTTTGTTTCTGCCAGTTGTGCCCCGATAGCATGAGAGAAATGATAATTACACGTCCACTGGCTTGCTGTGAATTTTCACCGGTCACTTTGAATGAGGAAGGCGGTCGGCTAAAAGTCGGTAAAAAGACTGTCTTGACTATTTGGGACATTTTCATTCTTACATACAAGTGCATACATTTTACTTCCAGGAAATGTACAGCGATGTTGGAGTGCAACGTGGAAGTGAAAAGTATAAGTGAAAGGAGAAAACAGCTTGCCTCTTTCACTGCAAAACCTGTTGAGCGTGAGACCACATTTGCAGGGCAACGTTTTCAAGTAGCTCTTTGCTGACGATATCAAAATGCCCAATAATCCTAAACATCACTGTTGCACTCTGAAACTCAACTGAGGTTTAATATTTGTGTTTTGTGTCCCCACAGTTTGGCAAACACAGGAAGATGAGGAATCGGCTTTGACAACCTACTGATGTCCAACTTCCCAGGATCCTCCCTTCTTCTACAGCTCCAACAGACTCTCTAAGAGGGAGGCTTTCACTGCTTTTTTTTAACAATAGGAAGAATTTTACCTTTGAACATTTATTTTATTTACCATCTAGACTGAACTGGTCCAAACTGTGAAGTCCGTGAAGACCTGATCTGACAAAATAGCACTTACCTGGCACGGGCTGGACTGAATGCATTTTTTTTTGGGGGGGTGGAGAATTCCATATCAAATTTAATGCCACTGAAATGAAATGAACAAAATTCAAACTAATCTGAACTGACAGTAGCGCACACACTTTCCAAAGTAGTCGCCAGTCTCACTGAAGGGGAATCACATTCTCCTCTTTCTTCTTAAGTCTCTCAAACACCGTCTTTCGTCCAAACATGGACCTCCACAGAGCAGCCTTCAAGATGGAGAGCTCCTCCTACTTGCCAAATCCCCTGGCCTCCCCAGCGCTTATGGTTCTGGCCTCCACTGCTGAAGCCTCTCGCGACGCTTCCATTCCCTGCCAGCAACCACGCCCGTTTGGTGTCCCAGTCTCTGTTGAGAAAGATGTCCACTTGCCATTCAACAATGGTTCATATACATTTGCATCAATGTACCACCGTCAAGGTGCTGTCCCACCAGGATTTCCCAACAGGGACTTTCCTCCATCCCTTCTCCACCTGCATCATCAGTTTGCCCCACCTAACCTGGACTGCTCACCAATCAGCATGCTGAATCACAGTGGTGTAGGCGCCTTTAGGCCATTCACTTCGCCTCCTGAAGATAGGGATGGGGCACCAGGTGGGTATCAGTCTGCTTTCACCCCTGCCAAGCGCCTGAAAGGCTGCCTAGACGCAGAGGCGTCACCCCATCTGCGGTACTCTGATGCTGAGGGGAAAGAGTACGACTTCGGCGGTGCCCAGATTCCTCCAGGGGGTTCACCCAGCAGTGCCTTGAAGGCTGTGGAGGACAGTGGGAAAAAGATCTTCGCTGTGTCAGGCCTTCTTTCTGACCGAGAGACCTCTTCTAGTCCTGAGGACCGCATTGAGCGCTGTAAGTAGCAATTCATCATAGTTCTACAGTGTATTCATGGAAAGTAGAATCACATTGATCTGAGTACAGATCCATGACTAATTATAGAGAAAACATGAATAAATGGAGGGAAAAACCAGAACATGTCGATGCTTCCTTCTAGAACATGAGGGGATCATAGGATGAACACTTCAAGGGAAACATGGCAAACATGCTACATCTAAACTTATCTGATATAGGGTTTCTGTTTTATATTACAATTACCAAACTTTGAAAGCACAACTTTGTGCAGATTTTTTTTTTTTTGGTAATCCATTACTGCAATATTTTATCCCAAATCTGGTGGCAATTCATTTGCACTCAGTAATGTTGAGTGCAGGTCTTGTATTATCACAATAAACAGCTCTACATTGAACAGCTACACAAATAAATAGAGACACATGAAAATGCTATTCTGGCTCTCAAATTAAAAAGTGCAACTTGCTCCATTTTGTTTAAGAATGCAAATTTCTACATATTAGCATCACACACCCCAATAAACAATCCCATCTATGTTTTCTTGTCATCATCTCTCTTGGCTCTTCCAATCCTTGTTTCACAAGTCCACAAGCTCCACTGGTCACATTAGTATTCAGCAGTAGAGGGATGCCATTTGGCCCTTACGCACTGGGAATCTGATTAGTGTGTTAGTGCATATGTGTGTGCGTGTGCATGTGTTTGCGTGTGTGTGTGTGTGTGTGTGTGTGTGTGGTGTGTGCGTGTGTGTGTGTGTGTGTGTGTGTGTGTGTGTGTGTGTGTGCGTGCGTGTGTGTGTGTGTGTGTGTGTGTGTGTGTGTGTGTGTGTGTGTGTGTGTGTGTGTGTGTGTGTGTGTGTGTGTGTGAGTGACTGGTACAGAGACTGGCCATACTCTTTGGCATCAGCATTCATCATAGCATGCTGGCATCCTTGTTGCCAAAAGATTTACCCACATACCAAAAACCTTGGCAGGTTCTGTGTGTGTGTGTGTGTATGTGCGCGGGTGTGCGTGCGTGCGTGTGTGTCTGTCTGTCTGTCTGTTTGTCTGTCTGTATGTGTGTGTG
>CAAKHG010021752.1:9472-16972 GCA_901007715.1 Dactylopterus volitans
CACACACGCACGCACACACACACACACGCGCGCGCGCGCGTGCGTGCGTGCGTGCGTCACCCCACCCTCAGCATACCTGGCACTAAAATATATTTTTAGCAAATAGGGCAAAGCTGTGACGCCCAAGAGGGATGGGGATGTTTTCCTCCGCTGCAGCCTTGTCTGACCTAAGTAGGCCGACAATGCACTACTTTATTTCCCACAAAGAAACCATTTATTGTGCATCTTAAATAAAACATGAAGTCGAAGCCAATATCTGCATCAGGCAATATGGTTCAAGTCGCGCTTCGCTCAGAGACGCTCAAGACCGATCTGCACAGGCGGCATAAAGACACTTCACATTGTGTTCTAAAAAAAAAAAGCAGGTAATTCAACAAATGTGTCATTTTTTTTTTGCACATGATTTGGGGATTTTCCGGGGGTCTTTTGACGTGAGCCGACGGTGAAGGGAGAAGCCTGGCGTCGGGTCATCAAGGCTATCTGGCTATTCTCTCTCAACACACGATACAAGTCTTCCGCTAATGGCTGCCCGTGTGCTCTCCGGCTGGCTTATCATCTTGATCTGTGCCTCTGTGTGTGTGTGTGTGTGTGTGTGAGTGAGTGTTCATGGTTGAGCTAGTAGAGGTTTTTGTAGTCTGGTTGCTCTGATGCTATTAGAGATTAGGATGTTAACACAGTCCCTCATCTGACTGCATCGATCCCATCCCTTTGCAGTGGAGCCACATTAATACTAACGTCAGGTACATACTTTGTAGCTCTCTTTCCTCCTCTCGCTCCCCTTCTTACATCTGCCGCTCTGTCAGTGTTGATTTAAATTTGAATAACCAGCTTTCTTGCCAGTCTCTCGACGGGGCGAGGGCGCAATCTAATGAAGGGAACTAGGGAAGGAAGATTGTAGAACCGTAGGGGGACTAGAAGATGTGGAAATGAGGTGAGATGAGATGGTTTAAATCAGACTTCCTCGGCTGCTTCGACGCCGGTTACGTTGGGTGTTTGAGCGCATACATCAAGTCACCACACACAGTAAAGCCTGTTAAGATTGCTTCCTTTTTACGAGCTCATTAGAAAAATCAACACCGCGCCAACGCTGTGGTTTGCTCAGGGACACGTGGTGAGGCGGCGAGATCGGGGCTCGTCGCCGGCACTGAAAATATGTGCCAGCACACGTTTCATTTGTGCACACATTTCGTGCTACTTGCTGGAAATAGATTCGTCACTTTTACAGTAGCTGTAGAACAAATGAGTTTGCAGGAAAATTGCGGCGTCACTAATGTGAACCGCCCGGAAACCAGCGCAGGCCTTTCCCCCCCGCGTTTATCTGACAGAGCAGTGCATCACGTTCCTCCTCTGTGATCCCCGTGAACTAATCAGGACCACCGAGTCATGCTTCCACTCAGGGTCAGCAGCACTCAGACAGTGACTGACTTGGCTGGGAAGTTAGGCCTCTTTATGCAATGCAATTTTCAAGTGGGTGTGTGTGTGTGTGTGTGTGTGTGTGTGTGTCAAGCAAACATGATACTAATACTTCTCTTGAAGATCGCTTCCAGTGTCAGTTAGATCGATACAATCAGGTTAAGGAGTCACATTATGGAATTTCCCAATTAGGCAACGATGCCCGTTTCAGTGATTCAGTGTTTACCAGATTCAAGCAACAACAACCCACTTAGGAGTTTGTTTGATTGGAAATTGTATGAAAGCTTTGAGTTAACAAGTTTACGTTTGATAGATTAGTGATTGTTCAACAGTTTGAAAATCGGTACTTAGCAATACAGTTGAGGCTGATGCGTGTAACATTAGATTAGCAAGTATTATAATTCACCAAAGCCTTGGAAATTCTAAGGTTAAGAACCGTTGCGTCACCTGAAGGAAAGAATGTTTCATGACCATTTTTTGTTTTTAATTATTTACACTTTCACCAAGCTAAATTCCTAGTCTGTAATCTAATTACATACAAATTACATGGCAAAGGCATTCTGATTCTGATTTATAAGAAAAAATTTGGAAAAAAAATGTGTATACACATGTATGCGCCCTGCCATTAGAATCAATTCATCAGCCTTGCAACGGGTGTGTGCGGCACAGATCGGCACAGAGATGAGTTTGCAACAACCTTTAACTTGCGCCCAGATTAAACAGCACTGACGCCGGTATTTGACCGCCCAGTGGGGATCTTGGGTTCAGGATGCAGTTTCAAGGCCGGCCTGAGAGGGCAAGGCGATCCGATCCGGCAGACTGGCACAGAAATGACACCAGAGCTATGTGGCAGCACGCGTGTGGAAAATTGGTGATGGTGATGTGGAGCAGGCGTGTGCACAGGTGAATGCAGCTGGCTGATGAGGGGGCGTGGCCTACTGGCAGAGCGGAGCGGAAAAGTACCGGCAGCAGGAAGGCGGACGAGCGGGCCGACCCCTGTGTTTTAATGATTAAACAGTATGAGCATCAGTATCGTTATCAGGAATATTGACCTTGTATTGCACAGTATCAGATCTAAACGCAGTTTTGTGGTATCACAAGAACACGCCCAACAATATTTACCCGCACATCGTTTGGACTTCCTCGAAAATGAAAACCTAAACGGTGAATGTGTTTGGTGGCTGTAAAACAAGAGCGCTCGCTCTTGCTATTTGTATTTGCTGTTTTACGTGAAGCATTTCACGTTGTCAATTTGTGTCCTCTTGACATAAAAATGCTAGCTTGTATGACAGCGTTAAAGACCCCGCACAATTTTTGCGCGCTTTTGAGTCTTGTTCACCAGGATGCTCGCCTTGAGGATGAATGTTTAAACGCCAGAATGAAGGTTTGTCATGGTGTTAGCCGGGAGGTTCAGTCTCTGCTAGCAAGTGTTTGTTCATGAGTGAAAATAATCTTCAACCGGCCAACCGAAACCTGGAGCCTAGCAGAGATGCTAACTGCAGCGCACCTCTGTTGAATACAGGAGGGTAGCAATAGCTAGCTTAAAGCACCCTGACGAAGTCGCTCAAATGTGAACCCAGTCAAAGGTAAGAGTGACATCTCAGGTCGAGGTATTTTAAAGAATATGCTCTCTGTATTTATCAGAAAAGGGTGTTTTAATTGAAAATATGAGTTATTACTTGAAAATGTGCCTAGTTTATCAAGCTAAAATATGACACAAATTTTAGTGGATGTAGTTGGCGAAAGACGTGCTGTCATAAATTTTAGCCTTAGGCTAAAACTCGCTATTAAATGTCTTTAGCAGGCTGCTAGTTGTATAAAGGTAAAACCTTTCCAACATTGTTGCATGCACCTCATACAGTTTGTGAAAACTGCTGTTGTGCTAAAGCTGTTTGGGATTGTCAATAATTGAGGGTCAGTGTTAAGTGCAGAAATAAATATAAATAGGTTGTAATTTTGCTATATCTTTTTTTTTTTTTTAAATAACTGGTTTATTTTCCCAGTCTTTTTAGATAAAAGTCTAAATATTGCTGAGTCTGTCTGCACCCAGCAGTTATTGCACATACCCAATAAATGGTGGTTAGTGAAACGGTTGGTCATGTTGGTTAACAATCTTGTGGTCAGCTTCTACTTACCTTTTAGATAACTTTAGTGCTGATAGTTGATATCAATAATTCAAACATGCTACAAGTTGAAGTACAGTCGAATAGTCAGAGGATTCCTTGTGGTGGTTACTCATTAGAAAGGCTGTGTGTGCGTGCGAGTGTGTGTGTGTGTGTGCTGCGGGTTTGTCTGGGAGACTGTGAGTGTATGTGCGTCTGTCTGCTTACAGCTACTTACTAGGGATATTATGAAGGATTATGCCAGGAATAAATTAGAATAATTTTACATTAATCCTTGTATGTTTGTTTCAGTGACATTTGTTTTAAATTTGACGTTATAATTCCGGCTTACTGCCAGGAAGGGGGGGGGGGGCAGCATAACATCTGAGGAAACCTTAATGCCCGTTACTACATGCTGTTAGCTGAGGTTCGTGAAATAGACTTAATGCCAAAACCTTAGTGACTGGGAGAATCTGCTGAATTCTTTTGGCCGCACCCGTTTAATAAGTCTGATAGCTGAGACTTGGAAATTGTAAACGAGAAAAAAACCCATGGAGCACTTATTAAACTAAAGCTGTGACTCATATTACGCCTAGATCTATAGATTTACCAAGAAAATGAAGTTTCACTCTGTGTGTGTGTGTGTGTGTGTGTGTGTGTGCGCTCCTTCCCTATTCAACATGCATATAAAAGGGAAGATTTTGAAGATTTTAAGAAAATGATTTATCCCCCCCCCCTCCCCCTCCCTCCCTCCTTCCCAGTTAATTTCTCCTTCAGTTGTCCTCTTGGAAAGCCCCATCTATCCATACATCCCCACTCAGCTCAAGCAGTGCTGTCTGTTTGCTGTCGCGTTGCCATGGTTTCCATTATGCTTCCTGCCTACTCTGGTTTGAAGGACAAAGCACTGATGTGTGGTATTTAGAGAGAGAGGGAGAGAGGGGGGGAAAAAAGGGGGCAAAAACAATGAGGGGAAATGTGTCCATATATGCTTCCTTTTATAATGACTAGTTAGATGTGATACCATCACACACACACACACACACACACACACACACACATACACCCACACACTGGCACACACAGAGTGGTCATCGATCCGCATCTCCCAGAGTCCCAGGGAAGGTAGACAGGTACGTCTACACTAACACTTGGCATCTGATGTTTGGCTCTAGCGTGTCTTATCTTTTAACTGATCAATAAGCGTCTGGTACAGCGCTGCCTCTGCTCTCAGAGGGAATCGGCCGCAGTTACACCGGACTGCACTGAACCCAGCGAGCAGCAGGTGCTTGACAACCATGCTGCCCGCCGCCAAGCAATATGGAAGGGGGAAAGGATTTGCTGTGGGATCTATAACCGGCACTTGATGACTGCGAGCGAATGCAATTTGGTTTGTGCAAATGTGTGTTGGTGCCATGTGCCTGTGTGAACTCTTCAGGCTGTCAAAAAATTAGGCTAAAACCGTGGACTTAATTTAGCTGACCTGGTTGGAGAGTGAGGAGGGGGAGGAGGGGACAGGGGTGAGGGCGGAGGGAGATGCAGGGTGTGTGTGTGTGTGTGTGTTTGTGAGTGACTGAAAACAGAAAAGAAAGAAGAGCTAACCTCAATCCTTTCCTCACCGCATGCGTCGCCCCCACCATTTTCTTGCCCCCACTCACCCCATCTCTTATTGTGAGGTTCTTAAGGTCCTCCTTAACTTTTAATAAGAGTCTTTAATAAGTCCCCAGATCACGGCTTGGCTGGCCAGGGCTTCTATTTCAACACAGCTCTGCTTAATCTGCTCTAAAATAGCTCGGCTCCCTTCTTCTCTTCCTCCCAGCCCCTCTGCCTTCTCTCTATATCTTTCCACAAGATTGTAAAAGTATTTAATAAACTACTGGGGGATCAAGCAAGGTTATATTATCCTCTGCGGTTTGTGTGTACGTAGGTAATCCAATAAAGATGTGCTCTATATGACTGGGGATGCTCCAGTTTTATTTCTGTGCGAGAGGATCCGCAGAAATGTTTCCGAAAGAGGTGTGTTTTTTTTTTTTTTTTTTTTTGCATCAGTGACGAGCAGATGTTGCAATGGAAATGACACATTTTGGTGTTCATCTGTGAGCTGACGACAGCCAGGTTAGTCAGGTGGAGTCATATTTTAGGTCACACTGAGATTTCGTCTGTTATTTGTCCCCCGAGCGAGTGATTTATTTGGCCTCCCGCGACTTCCGCGTTCACCAAAAGTGACTCAACCCCTACACACACACACGTGCACACACACTCTGACTTTGAATTGCTAAACTGTCTCCTAGAATGTGTTATCTGTGCCTGGAGTTCCCAGTTACCACAGCCTGCATGGTGGTGATGTGGTGCATCTGTGTCATCCTTTAGTTTCAGTCTCTTTGGCCTACTTAGGCGTGTTGTAAGTAGCACACTGAGCTGCTTCTCCTCTCCCTCTGGACTCTGGCTGAATAATTGAGTGGTGCTCAGGCAGAGTAATAAGCTACACTGCTGCTTTAATAACGTGCCGGACAATGTGTGTATGTGTGTGTTCACGTTGCCGGGGTGCGGTAATGACGGCTATTACTCCGGGGCTGGGGAGGCAGGCACACGCTGCTGAAAGAACCAGCCGTGTTATGTGAGCACGTGTGTTTCACATTACGTTTGCATGCAGATTACAAGAATATGGACACGATCTTGCTCTGTAATCTTTGGCTCCTCCGACTGTTGCGCATAGCTGACGACTTCCTGCCTGGTAACCTCATGTCCTAAAAGACAACTGGACAGTTTGTCTGTTTACCTGTTGCGATTTCATTTCTGTATCTCACATGATGTCTCTTTTTTTTTTTTTCAAGCATTTTGCAGCCGTGGAAAAATAATACGTGCAAAAGCATTAGTTCTATGCTAGGCAGTCGTGTTTATCCTTTTAGCCAAAGTAGACGTACCTAGCAGTGTTTACTGTTGAACATAGGATTTAAATCCTGGAATGACATAATCAGTGTTTTACAGTCTGCTATTGTGATTACATATACTGTGTTTTGTTACCTTTTTTTTTTTTACAAATGCAAATTATGCCTCGAAAGAAAAGAAGGAACCTCATGTGGTCTGTTCATCTCGTTATTTTTTTTTTTTTTTGTAGCAAAATGGAAAGCAGACAGACACGGGAACCTGCACACATAAATGCATTCGTCTTTCAGATTTATACAATAATAATTTCTGTGTATTTACACAATACCGCCTGCTAGATAAAGAATAGCATGCTGCGGCGTCCCTGAGCAGCGCCTCTGTGCACATGTTGGTAAAGGTCATTTTGTTGCCTGGGTGAGAGCCCTTATCTATCAGCAATATACACCGATCAGCCAAAAAAATTAAAAACCACTTCAAGTTGACCAAATTCTCCTTCCATGGGGAGTTTGGCAGGTTGTGTCACCCTAAAACATATGAGTGTTATGACGAAAATATGAGGGACACCTGAGTAAAACCCACTACAGATCAGCAGCGTCTCAAATTACAGCCCCAATAACAAGCGCTACAATATGCCAACACCTCTCTAAAACACATTCAATAAAAATTCAACATAAAACGTCTGAAGGGAGAATTTATTGCAGAGTTGTTGCACAATATTATATGGTAACCATGCAGTGTTTTTTTTTTTTTTTTATATTATGGCTGATCGGTGTATATTTTGTTAGTGCTCCCTGCTTTCCCCTGTGTGACTATATTTGAGAGTTACCACCCACTGTCACATGGTGCACACAACCCAGCAGTCGCCCCCCCCCCCACCCCCCCAAAACCAAATACCACTAACAGTCTACTGAGTGAACCTCTCCCCTGCTGTAGTCTCAAACCTGCATCACTTAGATCCCATAAATTCTTAATAGACAGCCGTAAACTTGGAATACTTCAAACGGCTCCACGTTCACTCCGCCCTTTCCCGCTCTGCTTCTGGGTAGCTGGCTGGCTGCTGGAGTTCTGTTGATTCCGTTTGATAACTCGATAGTAAATGTTA
>CAAKHG010021753.1:0-14555 GCA_901007715.1 Dactylopterus volitans
AATATTCTGATATATGATATATGTGATGTATGATAGGTATTTTGCAACACACACACACACACACACACTCTTTCCTCACAACAAAACCCAATGAAACAGTTATGGCTCTCCGGGCTGGTCAAAGGCAGGTCGGCAGCCGCCCATGACCATCCCAGCCACTCTGGTCAAGATGGGATATTTAAGTGCCAGTAAGCAGCTCTGCTGAGCAACAGCGGCCAACGCAAGTGGTAGTTAAGGGACACCGGCATGTTTAATTATTTTTGAAATGTTGGTGGAGAGAGAAGCTGAGAGAACGGATGTTGAAGACAAGACCGAGACAGAGCGGGACGGGAACGTGTTGCGTGTTAAAAAGTAGTTGCTAACAGCTAGCAGATACCCTCGGGGTGTGCCTAGCAACAGGTAATGTTATACTATAGCCCATCTATTGTCTCCTTTTTTTTTCTTTTTTCTCTGCAATGACGCAGAACTGGCAACTCTGAGCTTGCTCGATTAGACTTTGATGGTCGAAGATCAAGGGCACTGTGACCTACCAAAGCACATTTTCGGCCATGAATCTGCGTCATCTGCCGATTCTGACAAATAGAAACTAGAAATGTTCAAAAATGACAGAATCCAACAGGTCAAAAGTTCCCGTCACTATAACCTTTATTCTTTATACCGAAATTCTTAGGAGGCAGTTTCTTTAAATTTGGCACCAATGGCCACTTGCACCCAACCGATTAGAATGTCACTGCTCAGGATCACTGTGACCTCACATAGCACATTTTTTGGGAATAACTTATTATGACAAAATTTCACTAAAAAATGTTTACAATGACATTTGGCATCCAATAGGTCAAAAGCTGACGTCGCTGTAACCTTCGTCAGCCTCATGAACGCACTAGTCTCAGGTGGGAAGTCCTTCAACTCTGGCACAAGTTGCCACTTGGAACCAAAAGATCAGCTGATTACAGTGGCAAAGGTCACGGTCACTGTGACCTCACACAGCACGTCTTTGGGTATAACTGGTTATGACAAAAAATGTAAGGCAAATTTCTTGAAGGGCAAGCTGATTTTTACACCTGTGTTTGATGCAAAAGTCTTCACCACGTGTACTATGGGCAGAAATGGATGCAGACGGCAACTAGACTGGTTGGCGGAGGCAAACCCGTGCGAGGCCGTATTTCAAGTCAGCCGTGTTCTATTGCGAGAGCTCGTTAGCTTCCGCCTGTTTGCCACCGGGAGCTCCAAATTTGTCCACGTTCCTCAGCGTGGTGCACGAGGTACGTAGAGGCGAGCCCTTGGGATTGTTATGTCGGCAGGCTGAAAAGGGTGTTGCCTCACACACACTCAACACACGCACGGCCAGTGTTTGTTTACATCTGATCCACACCTACAGACTGTGAAATGTTGCCATAATATGCAACACAGGTCGTCTCTGTCTAAGTAATTATGTCATACTGTCCCCTTTTATGTCACCGAGAGACAACTCATGTGCCGTTTATATCACAGCAAAATGTGCATCCTCATTTGTGATCCCGAAAGATTTTTCCCATGCTGTCATTTCTTGTGAACAACCCTTCAGTTAAAAGCATTCTAAACCGTAATCAAAGCGGTGTCGGGGTTTTTATGACAACGAGAGATTTATTGCGATATTTGTATGTGTGAAAGGCAGGAAAGTAGTCTTAGGGTTGTGGCAGCGGGCCGTGACCGTCAGGACAAATGTGCCAGATAAACAACCGCAGTGATTGATTGATGCCATAGAACTAAAGTTAGGAGGGGAAAAACAGGGTTGGCGCGTAAAGATTACAGTAACTAATTTGTAGACTGGCCTTCTGACCCCTCACACTTCCCTCCCCCCGCCCCCCATTTCACTCCTCCAGGGTGGCAGGACGACCCTGCGCAGCGCTTCATCAGAGGATATGGACCAAAGTAGTGGTAAGATTGCCGTCGGTTTCGATGCGACGCCTGACGTTCGTCGCCGCAGCGCGAGCTCAGTGAGGCCAGAGGCTCTGATGCGCTCCCCAGGTCCGACGGTGTCTGACAGGGTGCTGGAGGCGACGTCCCTCAGAGAGAAGATGGCCAAGTACCAGGCTGCCGTCTCGAAACAAGGCGCCGCTCAAACGGTGAGTTCATGGAGCAGAGGCGTCCTGAAAGACACTCCCCAAACACATACCTGATGGAAATGTGCCACTTTATATCTTGTTTTTTTTTTATGAGGGTAAACAAACTTCAAACCTCCAAAACACAAAAGAATAGAAATGATCATATTTAAGTGTCACTTCAGATTTAAGCTCGATAATCCAATAAACTACAGTTGATTTTGAAGGTCTGTTTTCAAAAACTGTTTCAGTCTCAATGATCAAATGATTTATGTTTAGGAATATATATTTTCTAAACCGTAAAGGTTTTAAAATTATTTGTGAAAAAGTGACTTGAGAGATCAGTTATCCATAGCTGTTGACGATGCTCAAGAGAGATCAAGTGAATTATTGGCAGATGAAACAGACAATACTGGCCATGATAGCAGTATTACAAACAACGTGAAATTGTGGGATTATCATGTACCAGGTTTTAAGATGGATGAGGTCTAAAAAAAAATGTGAGAACACTAACAATAATTGTAATCGAGGGAATATTGTATGTGTGTGATTCTTTTTTTTTCTCTGCACATGTATCCACTGTTTATATCCAATGTTGGATTATTCCTTCTTTTAAAACCCTTAAGTTCTTTTAAAACCCTTAAGGGAAATAGGGAAAATCATAATAGCTGATTATGTAACAGCCTGTTTGTTGTTTTTCCATTTTGTGTGCCGTCCAGGGTCCGGCCCCAGAGGTGTCGCCCACAAAAGCATCTGCAACTGCACGTCCGAAACACACACTGCCATCTGAGTGCAACGGCAAGTCGTGCAATTTTAACTCTTATCACGTCTCTCCTGTACTAGCTCTCGATTGAGGTTTTTTTTTTTTGTGTGTGTGTGTTTTTTAAATATCTGTCATGTAAAAATGTCGTCCATGCACCCAGACCGAGTTGCACTTTAGTTTGATTGCGCCTGAGGTCGAGGAAAGACTGAAGTTTGTGTGTTTGCTTCTCTTCAGGGGACAACAGCGAGCCACCCAAGGCATCCAGGGTGAGTCGGCCGTCACATCACGCAGCGGACCCGCGTAAGCAGCCAACAAGCCGTGTCGATGATGGACCTAAGTGACTTTTGTCTGTTTAGAAGTTCTGCCCGCCGGCGAAGGAGACGTGCATCGCCTGTCTGAAGACGGTGTACCCGCTGGAGAGGCTGGCGTCCCATCAACATGTCTACCACAAAAGCTGCTTCCGCTGCATCCACTGCAACACAACGCTCAGGTTAGCGGCTCATGACCTTTGGATTTTGAGTAAAAGCCCCACCATATTGTTTTACTGTACCAAGCGCGTGTTTCCAGAGGAAAATTTACAGACCAACCCCAAATTGTAATGGGTTATTATCCCTTCACCCATGCTAAATTTCATGGAAGACAGTTTGCCAGATTATTAATTTAATCCCACTGCCAGAAGGGCACTCGGACAGCATAGAACTCCACTTTTAAAATGGGTTCTTTGTCCCATTTTCCATCCCTTTAACCAAACATCACAATGTTTGGTTGAGTTGTGGCTCTTGTGAAATCCTTCTAACAGAAAAACAAAAAACAAAAACAAAACAAACCCCCCTCAAAAACAGGTGAAATCAGAACTGTCATCGCAAAGTTAATAATCTTCTGGTACAACAATATATGTGATTCTCTATTTGCAGCCTCGGGAACTATGCCTCCCTGCACGGCAGCGTGTACTGCAAGCCCCATTTCAACCAGCTGTTTAAAGCCAAGGGCAACTACGATGAAGGCTTTGGCCATCGGCCTCACAAGGAGCTGTGGGAGCCCCGAGTGGATGGAGATGAAGGTGAGGAAGCGGTGAAGCCGAAAGAGCAAGCGGCAGCAGCAGCAGCGACGCATTCAACCGAGAGCATCTCAGAAAACCAGCCAGCAGCTGCTGTGGAACCATCTCCGCAGGTCAAGGTGACAGACCTGACTGCTTTACTGGAGACGTGTGCGCAGACACACATCAACTCTGGTGAGAAAGCGGTGGAAACCCGCAGGCTGAAGATCGCCTGGCCCCCTCCTGCTGACGAGGGCCACGCCGGCACAGGAGGCTGTAGTCCAGTCACCAACGGGGTTCCTTCAGTCCGGCCCGGGAGAGCCAAGTGGCCACCAGAGGATGAGCCGCCGTCATCGTCATCCTTCCAGAGCTCCGAGCGGGCCGAGCTGAAGAGCCTGAGGAGGAGCTCCTCTCTGAAGGAGCGCAGTCGGCCTTTTACCATCGCAGCCAGTCCCACCTCCGCAACCAATCCGGTCTCCAGGGAGCCCCGTCGCCCTCTCAAGTCTCTGCTGGAATGGAGAGCATCGCTGGAGGGAAAAGGCTCGTCCAAAGACGGAGCCGAGGAAAACGAACCCGAGCGGCAGGAGGCAGAGCAGCAGAAGAGCAAGCAGCAACTGCCGGCTGAAAGTGCAAAGGAGACCACCCCAGAGGGGGAGGTGGAGACTCAGTCCAGGCGGCAGCAGGAAAGGGACGAGCAAGCCCAGAGAGGACACGCGGCGGCGGCGGCGGACCGGGCGGCGCCGGACGAGGGCCCCCTCAGAAGCATCTCCCCAGATGTGTCGGCGTCCCCGTCTCCACCTCTGCAGCCAAAACAGAATCGCGCCTCACAGGATGTCGGCTTCTGGGAGGGCGACAAAGAAGGGAGCGAGGCTGAGGAGCTGAGCGCAGAAGACATCATCAAGCAGAGTCGCTACTACGAGGACGACTTTGAGTAACCGGAGCATCTCGCGGTCGCGGCGTCAAATCCAGCCACCATTCACCACTTTTGTCAGTTGTGTTTTCTTTAGATTACAAAATGTCTCCCTGCCAGATTACAGATGCAGCAATGAGTAATAGTTTATGTATGTGCATATATGTTACAATAACATGCCTTCATTTTCTAAAGTACAATTATTGGATTTTTTTTTTTTATACATTTTAAATCTCATTATATACTTTAAGATATCTAATAGTTTTTACATGATTACACTTATTACATATAAGGTGGGTCTATTAAATCAAATTTGTGCATCAATGGACCTCATATTTTAATGATTAACTAAATTATCCATGTTCATCGTTGGTTCGGTGTCCAAAACAAATGGATGTCATTGTAATCACTGGCAGCACGAACCTGCATCAATCAGCCACCGCAGTCATGAGGGTATTTTTCGTCCACCATAGGGTGCATGGAAGACTCTCGGCTCTTGGAAAAGTTGAGTTCTTGGAAAGACTAAGTATGATTGATAACCCAAGTATGAACGCTCTGGATCAGGCTTTAGCATTGAAGACATGGGATGAAGACATCGCCAATATCTGCTCTATAATTCCCAGCTGCCTTTGTATTGAATCTCCTCTCAGGACTTTTCTGCTCTGCTGCTTAGAGGCTTTAAAATGACTGGAAATGATCCTCCTCAGGCAAAGTAATAAAGAAATAAAGACCTAGAAACATGTTATTCGCTGCTCTTGACTGTTATTAAGTCTTAACAATTGAACAGCAAATTTGAACGCAGAACCAGTTGGTGAGCATGTTAAATTTGTCCTGCAGGGGGCGCTCTGGTTTTGTAAAAAAAAAAAAAAAAAAATCAGCTGCATGAGACAAACTGCAAGGGAATGACAGGGGAAGGGGCCTTTATACATCATCTGATGGGAGTTAAAATTTGCTGAGTCATGTTTCTCTCCATAACTTACAATAACTGCATTTGTGTGGCCTTCCTGAACTGATGTCATCAAGAGTAAGATGCTCAATATTTACCAGAACTCACAAGATAAGTTTCTACTAATATATTTTCAGTCTTATATCTCACTGAGCATCATCTGTCAAGGTCTTCTGTACTTTTTTTGTCAACTTTGTAAAACATTCTGTCGACTTTATACTGTATGTAACAATATTCCAAAAAAAAAAAAAAGTGCCAGAGAATGTTTGCACTGCATATTATTTTTAAATAATTTGTATATGGAGACATTACAGTCCAAGCTGTTCTTGAAACATTAAAATGTATCAATGAGGACAATCAAGAGTTTGTGCGCCTTTTTTTTCCCCGCAACATCTTCCAACAGCTTCAGGTATCACATGAAGAAGGCCCACTGGACTGAAATCACTTATTAAATATATTTTAACTGCAGACATACCAGCTTCCTGTTTCACGTAGTGTTTGTTGTACATCACTTACCTGCTGCTGTTAGATTATGCTCCTTTACCTCTTGTTTGTCACTTAGGTCGGCGCATTTGTTTCACTTTGGTGACTCTGCACAGTCATGTGACCTGTGCAGCCAAAGAGCCAGAAGCTCACTTACGACAGATTTGATTTGGTTTTAAGAAAGTGATTAAATGTATTTTTCCAACTTCGCTCTCCACTGATGAAATCGTGAATAGCCGTCCACTTTAATTACTGAAATAAGTTTGCAAGACACAAAATGAGAGTATAACATTTTTTTTTGGCCCAAACTAGAGAGTGAGATGGATATTTAATATACATACATTTACTTTGAAATTTTCTCTACATTTAGAAGAATCTGAGGTTATCTGATTTGCGTTTATAGCCCGCAGACGTCACACAATGTTACTTGACAGGAACAGGAGCAGAGTTATTGGTGAGTGAAAAGAAGACACTCATGTTTTAGAAATTATTTTTGGTAAGCTTTCTTTTAATCAATTGCTCAAAGTAAAAAGTGGCAGGGGAGGTTGCAAGAAAAGTCACGACAAAATTAAAACATACATGAGTCCTGGATTGGGAAAGTTGGATTGTTTCAGCTTGTTTCATGATTATTAATTGTACATTAAAGATAAAGGAAGGCTGAATGTGGAAAGTGTGTGGCAGAAAAACTGTTCACACGGCTGATTAACTCACATCGTCAGCCACAAAATGAAAACAGCCCGCTGTGCAGATGGCGGGCCCAAAACACGAGGCATAAACACGAATCTACTCAGTTACAGTGGAGTCATTTCTCAGGATAAAATTAGCAGCGGCTGAGCACCATTTTTAGGGGTCATATCAGCCAGATATTCCCTTTATGACCACAGTTAATATTTTCAAATAAATATTCCAGCAGGACCTGTGAGGCTTTACATTTCTCAAGTGACCTGCAGTCACTCATTTGTCTTTGTTGCCCAATAAAGTAGGGGTTCTAAAAGTGAGGTCTAGGACCCCCACGGGGTCCTTGTGAATGTTACAGGGGGGACCTCAGCATAAAGTGGAGTAGTTTAATTTTCAAACTTTTAAAAAGCGTTTCAAGAAAAAAATAAATAAACAAAAACAGACAGCATCGCTGATCTAACTTTAGAAATTGAGTTTTCTTGTTATTTAAATTATATTCGTTTATAGCCCAGTAAAAGTCTTTATTTCTTTAGGTGATTTCATGCCAATTTCTTCTCCCATGTGTTTTTGAAACAAATCAAGTGGATTTGTTGGGGAAAATAGTGACTAGCAAATGAACAACAGCAACAACAAAAAAGCCAATTACCAAAACAAATAAAGTATTTTACTGGACAATAAACAAAGTCAGCGCAGTGACGCTGGATCGGGTGTCTTGCGTCTCGAATGCTTGCGAGAGGCGTCCGATTGCAGTTTCACCCGAACCATCTCGAGATACAAGCGTCACTGCTGAGCGAGGCCACTTCAGATGAAGGTCTGTGGCCTGGTGAGAGTCAACATGGAGGTTAAGAAAAGGGACAAATTTTGAAAAACTGGAGCAAAAAGGACCCAGGATATACATTTTTCACAAAGGCACTTCAGTCTTTACGTTAAAACGTTAAGCAACCGTCCGATTGTTGAACTGCAAACTCCCCTTAAGTGAGTAAGATCTTCCTATGTCTGATTTCTTGTGACGGAAAATAAAAAAAGTGAAGGTAAAACCGAGAATGGCAGCTAAAACTGAAAAACTGCGGTTGAAGTAAAACCACGGAAAAATATGACATGATAGGGAAGAGTGATACATTTGGTGTCATAAAAAGGGCCATCCCATAATTATTAGCTCAAAGGCCAAACAGGTCTGTTTTTGGAAACTGTGTCAGTGCTCTGCTTTCAATCTCAAATGAATAACAGAATCATCTACAGTAAATATACACTCACCAATCAGCCATGACATTATGACCACTGCCATGTTCACCATGCAGTAGAATATAACCAAACTGCCCTGCGATAAATTCCTCCTTCAAAAGGGAGTTTTATGTCGAATTATTATTGAATCTGTTGGAGAGAGGTGATGTTATCGGGGCCGTTATGTGTGATGCTGTTGAACCGTACTGGGTTGTACTGAGAGTTGTCCCTAATACTTTGGCCATCCTACTCATACTCACACACATTTGGCAGTGGCGTTCGTGTTCTGGCTGATCGGTGTGCATGGAAACATCAAGGGCAAAGGACAGTTTGTGGCAAACGGTGGCCGACTCCAACAGAAAAATAACGTAGCAAAAGAAAATTGATTTTCATACTCAAGTATACCTGAGAGCAGCGAATCTTAGTTATGGCTTCATTTTCAACATTCGTTTTGTCATTATTGTCATTACGGTTTAAGTCCTCGGTTTTCCCCTTTTTTTTTTTTTGAGAAATTTTAATTCCGTTTCCTCGAAAATAGCACCACAATCCATGGACAGTGCATTCTATATACTCCGACATCCTTTTTGTCTTTTTTTCCCAAAGGCTGCGCTGCAAGTTTGGCATCGGTTTCGTTAAATTAAATATGAGGATTAGCTGGAGTTGAGGTTCGCTGTGTGTATGCAAGGCAACATACATACTCAAAAAAAACATTTACTGAATGTAGCTGCATTATCTCAAAAAAACGTCAGAATCATACCGTCATCACTGGAACAAAAAAAAAAAAAATTGGGTTTCTTCTAATGACAATTTTTGGTTTTACCAACAATTAGTTCAAAATAATACCTGATTTAAAAGTTAATAAAAAAAAAAAAGTTCACTTTTGAACCCGCTTCCTTCACGATTGCATCTCATAGTAAAGGTTTGGATTTCTTTTTCAACAAATTACTTCTAAAATGTCCCATAATTTTTTTTATGCACTCGCATCGCAGCCACAAAATAAAAAGGCCTTTATGACCTCGCTCTCGCCAGTGAGTGTCAGTAAACACACCGTTATCGGGAAGATGTACGGCCCGACCAGAGCTCTGCTTACGAGCACGGCGTGGCTGCAGGCTGTGAGAGCGGCGCTACATATCAGCTGATTTATATTATTGCTGACAATGTTCCTCTTATCTTACTTACATTCAATGTTCTGGTGAGTCCCGCTTTCAGCATCTTCTGCTCTTTTATTATCTCTGCACAGTGTGATTAAACGGTCAAAAAAAATAGTGTTTTACCCTTTAAAAACCTCCAGCTTCTTCAGCACTTTTCTCATAAATCCGGGTCATTCTGAAGCAGTTGTGAGGCACACGTAATGTCAGCGAACGTTATTTTGATCGTTCTCGATAAAAGGTCGACACGTTCAATCACTCTCACGGCGCCCTGTGCTGGTCTGACTTTTCAAGTAACGCGATGGGTCCTGTTAGAAGTGGAGGTGTCGTTCGACCTCCCGAGTTCAATCATTCGCCCTTGTTCCGATATTCGCTCCCGCTGCTCAGCCACTGAGGGGGTGCAGGTCCACTCTGACCTTCTCACCAGCGCTCATCATTCCGATCGTGGGGTAGAAGCCTCCTACTGGCAGGGCGACTTCCCTCCGACCCACGACCTTCCCATTCCGGGTGAAGAACACCTGCTCAACCACAAGAGGACACCAAAGACATTTTAAGAGCGTCTGTCCTGAAGGCTCGATGGGCGTCGTTCCCGAATTTTCACATCATCTCACCGTGACCTTTGTCCCCCCCATGTCTTCGCCTTCGTCCTCCTCGTCTTCATTGTTTGCATACAGGTCATTCTGGACTTCGCTGGGCGTGGGAAACACCTCCAGGTCCCAGTCGTCTGCATCCTCTGAGCGAAGACGAGAGGGGAGACACACACAGGCAATTACAGGCTGCAACGTGACATTTTATGTTGCTTTGGAACAACGTTCACCTCCGCCGTCAAAGCTGTAGTCGCGTGGGAACATGATGCCACAGCCCATGATGTCTCCTTCTAAGCAGCGTGGTCCAAAGGCGTCCCCGACCCCGCTGCCCTGGAACAACTTCCCATCATCTACAAAGAACAGGGGGGGAAGGAGTCAGGATTCAACCGATGAAACCATCAATCGTGAGCAACAAAAGGAGAGAATCCAGCTCTTTTTTTGCTGCCGCTAGAAAGATGAGTACCGACAATGCCTCTAGAGAGGGAGATTATAATTATGACCCCATCTGAGTGCAAACGTGGGTGGTCCGCAAACACCCACCTGCATGATAAGCTATGGACCCTCTGCTCCAACCTGGATGTCTGTTTTTCGGATAGTCCTGTGAAACAAAAGCGTGACATCTTAGGACTCATCGTTTAGTCATCAATTTATGCAATAATGGCACTCCAAAAAAAAAAATCACCTAAAAAGGCTGTTCTCTCTAAACCTTTTTGAGGTCCTGAACACATTTTTCAGTGTGCTGGAACCTCTATTAAAAAAAATCTGAATTTAGTCCTGGAGAATGAAGATATGACTGATATCAGCTCAATCTTTCAAAATGACACATGATAAAGAGTTATAGTGCCATAAGAAGAAGAATGTAAGAATAAAGAATATGTATAACTGAGTTTGAATTTATTTTTATTTTATAACATACCCTGTGCTGCAGAAATACTGATTCAATTATCAGATGAGTGCTTTTCCAGGCGTGGATTCCAGCCATGGCATATCGTGCTTACTGTCATTGCTGATATTGTTGTTGACATACTGACTTAACGGCTGAGAAATATTCGGTCGACATCATGACTTCATCAGATCTAAGCCTTATGATTGGTGGGCTGAAGACTGAAGGAGGATCACGGCGAATCAGCTGCATGCAAACAAGCCTTCTCTCAGACCAAACTTAACCTCCAAAATAAGGGTCGGCAGTTGCTGCTTTTGTGATCATTTACCACCTGGAGAAACCAAATTAATTTGGGTATCAACCCTAAATTTGTGAGCCCCTTCTATAGTCCTTCCTTTGTGTACAATGAGTCGTTAAAAAAGAGGTGAAAACAAGGAGAGAGCATAGACCCTCTCATCTTAGCTCAGATTAGCCCCATGTTTTTACTGCAATATTTGAATTAAAGTGTAAACAGATGACTATTTGTCTTAAACTTTTCATTATGACATAAAAAGTGAAAGCACAATACAATTCACCGCATGAAGGAAGAGGCTAGCCTTCTCCCGCTAGCTCTTTGTTAGACATTCCCGGTAAAAGATATGGCTGATGGTGGAACAGCCACAGTGATACTAGCAACTCTACCACCGTGAGAGAGAGACAGGAGTCCTGTTGACGGACAGGAAAAAAGAAGTCGAAGAGGGCATGGACAGATTAGCAGGGTTTGCCTGCTTGTTTGTCTGTTAATTTCTTCCGGCGCGAACAATTATAGCACCTGCGCATGCTAGGGCCACAAAAGTTGTCCCTTTCCACTTTAATATGGCAGATTAACATATAAATGGAACAACCTGCTTTCTATGGAAAAACAGATGTGGGGGTAAAATGAGATAATATTTATTCTGTTGTTAGCTTTTCCTCTTTCAGTCATCCATCACTTGGAATGGAAACAGTGAGAGCAGCGGTGCATGCGAGGAGCAGCAATGGCGCAGGGGAAGGGGGGTCGGGTGGTGGTGGTGGTGGTGGTGGGGGGGACCACGGCATGTTAGTGCGCGCCGTGACGCGGCGTGTCAACATTAATGACACGTGGTCATTATGGTGAGGACTAATAGGCTCTTACCCTGCGTGCCAGCCCCAGGGCGATGTAACACTTCTCTCCAGCATCTGTGATCTCCAGCTCATAGTAGTGGAAGCGCGTGTCGAGAGGCCGCAGGGCCTGAGCCAAGCCCACGTCCACAATGCTCTTCCCTTTCCCCGTGTACTCCAGCAACTGATGAAGTAACACAAACACACACACATGCGGTTCACGACTGTCAACAACACCTTGATTAATATTCCCAAACATTGCCTTGAACGAGAATAGAAGGGACAACTAATAAAGACAGCGATTCAAGGGCGTTCCTGGACTGAACCCTCTGAACTGTGAGGTCGCTTTGCAATCTTGCACGACGCTCGTTAGACTTGGCATTTCATCGCTACTCTTGCGCCCGCGCGGCTGCTGCACAGCGGCCTGGTCTACGAGGAAACTTTAAACATAACACGGGTATCCGGAGGTCAACCTGGCCCCGGTCGTGAATGAGCAGCGTCACAGCGTCACAAGGGTGGTCAGCGATTGGTTAAGTTGACCTGGTCCAGTTTACGTCTTGCGCTGCAAACTCGAGAACAGGAACAAACCGTTGTCCGTCACAAATACAAAGACTGTGTATCCATAATGCAGGATAAAAGAAGCGCGCTGACTGCAGCCCGAGACAGGAAGGAAAGCAGACTGTGTGAGTGCAAACGTTAATAACCTTATGAAATCACTGCTGCGTCATTAATCAACATCCCTGAGCCATCATTAAGACAAAAGTAGATTTAATCAGACTTCTAGTCTGTGATGAAAAAACACAGAAACTACAGATCACATAATTTCCTTCTGTCTTTATAGCAACCTTTTTCCGGTGTGCGAAAAACAGAGCTCTGAGCGTACAGTGAATCACATACATGGAAAACTGATTAAAAAAAACCAAAACCTACTGAACCTTACCAATGTCCTAAGATTTTCCCTTTTAGCTACTTCATTCTTTTTTTTTTGGTAGTATTATTTACTTCAGTTAATTTGCGTTGTGCGCAGTGCACTATTTAGACTGTTCTCTGTTTTGTCAAAAGCCTACTGATGATGCCTTTCGTGCTTCAATCGGTCCACGTGAGACAGTATGGTCCAAGATAGCTAACGGAACATCTGCGAGTGCTTTTTAAACGTTTTGATCTCTTATCTGGAATAGAGCAGGTCGGGTCTGCTGCAGACCACGGCGATGTACCCTGCCGAAAAGATAACCACCTTTGTGACACGGAAAAACCTGGAGTTAAACCTGAAGTTACCTTGCTCACCCGCTACTTCTTGTGCAGGCCCCGGGAGAGGCAAGAGTGGAACAAGATGGAAGAGCATGTTTTATTCACACATGAGCTTATTAGGGATATTAGAAGAAGGGATGAAAAATAGGTCGCAACGTCACACAGGTTTTTCTTTCGTGGAAAAATAGGGCAAAATTTGGATTCCCTTGTGAAAATGACAGCCCACTGGGGATAAAGTAACTTTTTACTTCATGCAGCAGCACACACATTAGGCACTAATACTGTATGTCCACGTGAAGATTAGCTGCATATCAACCAAATAAAGAAAACATATCACCTCCATCTCACCTCACAACGTCCAGCAGCTCTGCCCAGCACTGATTCACCTCGTTCAATTTACATTTCCTTTATGAGTAGATGTTTTTTACAAGTGGAGCAACACTGTTGAAAGTGTGCGATACATACACGCCTTACGGCAGAGCTAATGATGCTGGCTAATTTGCCTAAATTGCATATGCATGAGGTACAAATCTGAACAGCCTCACACTCGTACTTACAACAAATTTTACGCTGAGCCCTTTCTTGTACACCCTCTTGGTGCATGACCGTGGACCTGCCCACACTGCAAAACCATCATCAGGTTCACAAGTGGCATGACAGTGACGGACCTGATCTCTAACGATCAGTTAGCATACAGGGATGATGTGCGAGACCTGGCGGCTCTTTGTTTTGCCAACAATCGCGTCCTTGACAACAAGAAAACTGTTGGCTGGGACTGAGACTCCAGAATGTAGAACAGATCCTGGCCCAGTGTTCACTGACAGGTTGGTTATGGAGGAAGTTACAAGTTCCTGGAGGTGCACATCACAGCTGACCTCTCCTGGGCCATGCATGCCTTCATTGGGAAGACACAACAACGCCTCTGCTTTTTAAGCAATCTGAGGAGAGCCAGACGACCACAGGACCTCTTTGTGAACTTCTTCTGGTGCTCAGTGGAGAGCTTCCTGGTCTACTGAATGACAGTGTGATACTGTGGTTCCGCCGCCAGGAAGCTCTGCAGAAGGTTACCAAGGCGGCCTGAAAACATCACTGGGACAAAGATACCGGCAGCTGACAACATCTGCAGGACCGGATGTCGAAACGAGGCTGCTAATATCATCCAACCTCTTTAACAGACTCCCCTTTGGCAGGAGATACAGGACAACACATGAACATGCACCACAAGACTGAAAAACAGCTACTTCCCCAAAGCTGACAAATTGTTGAACATGGCCTGACATGTTCACCCTTACTACAACAACAAAAGACGCGCACGCGCACGCACAAACACACACACACACACACACACACACACACACACACACACACGAGCAAGAACCAATTACTGACTGAACTCTACTGAACTGCAAAGTCCGATATAACAGGACGCAAAACTTGTTCAAAGTCTCCTTG
>CAAKHG010021753.1:18276-32768 GCA_901007715.1 Dactylopterus volitans
TGGCGACTGTACAACTACACAGGGGCACGACATGTGTGTTAGGCAAGCTTGAACATGGTCTAGTTTGACACACGATCATTGTCCTGATATGATTTTGCAAGATAGCATCTAATTTATGAGGAAAGCAACTTGGATGAATCAGGGAGCTTTTTGCAATAAGTCATATCGTTTATGGCTAATTGAAAACTGATTCATTAGCTGAGATAAGAAAGCTGCAGTAGACAAGTCAATAAAAACAATAAAAACAATAAAAGAACAGTTTTTCTTAAATCTTTTTTCTTTTATTATTGGCCATTTTAGCAGCAACTACAGCCCATTTCAGATATGGGAAATGTAACAATCATCAAGTTGCCGAGGTGATGGCTATTTGCAATTCAGATATTGATAGCAGATTTTATTTTTTTGTTGAAGCCATCATTTAATTGTCATTAAGAGACACAAATGAAAGCACAACCTCCTTGGCAGAAGTAAAGATGTAATCAAAGACATGAAAATATATTCTTGACCGAACAGTGTCTCAACAACACAGTTGTTCGTGGTTGATCAATGTCTGGAGAAGCAAAGTCAGCATGCCGAGGTTTGACTCTATTTAAATCTAAAACACGACAGTTGCTATCTTGGGCGCGGGGGCTAGTCGACTTAATTGCTGACACTGCTTTTGTCGTTGGTGTCACCAGATTTGGCATTCAAGACCTGAAGAATCAGCATCACTTTTCAGCAATTACACAATGCTCAGTAGCGGTGAGAAAAAGAGCTGCCACGCAATTCCATGAACCCACTTTCTGAGAGATCTTTGTTCCTCAAAATAAAAAGCTGTCCCCAGAAGGTGCCATAACTTCTTTCTGATTATGACTCAATTTGCTGCCAAGTCTCTTCTCATCAGCATAAAAGAGCAGTATACAAATCTGCTATTTACTCACGCAAAAAAAAGTTAACTATGTATTTATCCTGTTATTTTACTGTTTTGACAGTCGGAGCAAGAAATCTATATTTTCTGTGCTCAAAAAAATTACACAGAACACAGCCACCGAGTGACAGACAGCTTCACATCTTTTTAAAGATATCTTGATCGCCACCGGTGGCTGGCCAGAACACAGTGTACGTTCAAGTGTTCATCTTTAAATAGGCGTTGGAAGGTGACATTTATGCTTGACAGCTACTGAATGTAGCAGTAGTGCCAGTAGTCACAGAGGTATTCATGGACTTCCGTATGGGAATTGTACAAAAGCACACTGGGAGGAGATGTAACATCAACTTTCCATGGCCAGGAATGTCTGTTTCAAACCATAAAAAATGTCTTCCTCTGCAGTAAACCCATTGCTTGCAACCGAGTCGGGTGGGGTCTCGATATCACAGCCCCATCCTCCCAATCAGTACTGCACAGGCTCTGACGGCAAATGATGTCAACAGCACAAGCTGTTCCAATTTAGTTTGGCTCCCTTTAAGTACAGTGGGAGGAATCTTTATGTACAGTCTATATTTCAGATGCTATGAATTATCTTTGGTTTTCTAAAGTGTATCTGAGCTGCCTTGTAGACACCATCTATGTTTAGAACGGTCCCAGAAAGGCCTTGTTTAGGCCCTGGCAGAAACATTTAATTCATAATGACAAGTTAACGCAAAAATCAGCAATTTTAGGTTATTTGTGTGCATTTGTGAGTTGCCAAAATTCCAAAATGAACACAATATAGTGACTGGGGATGGAGGAAAAGAAAAGCGAATAAAAGAAAAGGGAAGAAATAAAAAGAAAAGGAAAGAAAAAGAAAACTCGTAAACGAATCACCTTTTACCTCAAAATAGCGATTTCTGCGTGACAATGGCCTGGCCGCAACAAAACAGCCCACTTCATCGGAGTTCCCGTGATACCTTCAAAGAAATTCAAAAACAAAGAGACCAATATTGATTGGGATTTGGTTGATATCACACAGTACTTGACCGTCAACTCATTGCACCAGCATCCATTAAAGATGATGTCACTCTGCAATCTGAGCAGTGGTGCGATCCACAGTCCACACGCATGTTTTCAAAGTCAAAATAACAGCACTGCATATTGTGAATGAAGTGCAGTAAAGGTTTTATTTGTTTTAGATTGTGAAGATTCAATCAGATCACTTTATCTGATCACGGTACGACGGGGGAGATTCGATTTTCCCTGACCAACTGCGCCTGAATCTAAGGTCATTTCAATTTGACACTTAAGTGTTACTGTTCCAACAATTTGAAAAGCTTTCATAGCACAGCTGCCATTATGATCTCCAAGTAATGGGTACTTTTAATTGATTTAGAGCAGCTTCAATACCGTCATCTAGTTTGACTTCAGTGGGAGCCATTGTGGTTATTACTCATCCTTGATCCTGTCCTACAGCGCGACAACAGTGTAATCGATAGGGTGCAAGTCCTGCCAATGGTGCTGATTGGCTAATTGCTAGCACCTCTCATGGCGCTCATTGGCTCAATTTGCTCTTCCTACCAAACAGCTGCTGATTTAATGTCATGCTGCGAGTTTAATCCGTCCGCTTCGTGTAGCGGGCTGTTCGGACGGCAGGACCCATGCAAGCTAAAACTTTGAGATGATGGAAATGGCATAGAATATAACTATGGCAAAAACTGAGAGATATAATCATTCTTCAATTTACAGCCATAGCATCATATCGGGAAATATATGATCGGGCATCATCACTCTTACCTGAGTATGTCTCCATCTCTCAGCATCCGTTTCAGCCGCTCCCGGTATCGCACTGCGCGCACTTCACGGATTTCTCGTATTCGCCTTCTCCAGTTCAAAAAGCGATAATGAAGGTTTATGTCGTCCATGTCTGAAAAACATTACAAACTACACGGGGAAACAAGACAAACGGCTTCATTACAGTTTCGTAAAAATCAGATTAGTTTGTCAGTGCTACAATTTAAAGCTCGGAGCGCCTCCAGAGTTGGAGACGGGAGAGAATGAACTAAAATATCCAAAACTGCTTGTTCGGGAGTACGGCTCGTGACCCGATGAGACCTTTACGGTGCAACGGTTGGCCGAAAATCCCTGCATGAGGATTTAAACGAAGCAAGTTCAACAAGTCTAATTACATTGACTCCGCTGCCATTAAAGGCTTAAGTCTATATCTTTGAACACTGTGCATGTATTCATGTCACATATTATTCCAAGATTTCCTCCCAAAAGTGTTTTAATACAGGACCACTTAAAGAAAACGAACTCAGCAGTGAGATCCAAGGGCGTTTTTTTGTTGTTGTTTTTTTTTTTTTAACATTACCCATTTAACAACAGCACAAGTGCTGCATAATAACACAAATCTTAATTCTAATCCTCAATGATGCCTCCATGGGCGATAACAAACACAGCTATAATGTTTTGAAACAGTAGAACAATAAAGCAACCAAAAAAAAACCCGCTGTGGGCAGGAGGGAAAAATACAGTAACAGCGCGCTAAGTCCTCCTTAAAAGACAGCACAAATATTTGACCACAACAACATTACCACTGTTGCCAGACAACACGAGGGACCTGGGTTTGATCCCCAGGCCAAACCCTTCCCGTGAGGGGTTTGTGTGTTTTTCCATTAACGTTTCATCCCACATTCCAAAGGCAAGCAAAGGCCTGGACGGAGACTACACAGCCAGCAGGCACTGATCTGATTCCTCTATTTGTGTTAGCCCTGTGACAGACAGCTGTCTGGTGTGGGTGTCCTCCACCCAGTGTGGACCGGGACTTAGTCAAGCATCGGTAGCATTGTCCACTGTGCGCCTGCCAGAATCATGTTTTGTCCACTGACTAACCAATTAATCCACCGGCAATTTCATTGCTTCTGCTGTCACTCGACATGTTCGTGCACCTCTGAGCACGTAGCGCATCGCGTTTTGTGTCGGGTTATGCAACCGGAGCGAGGGTGACTCAGGTGATCCACAATCCGGCTTCCTAGATTCGTTCGCCTTTATACCTGTGCATGTTTACCTATCGATGGATTAGTGGCGGGCCATTTACGATCTCGAGTTGACGGGAAATGACCTGGGTCGCATAAAAATCAAAAGTGCAACAGTTTCTCCAAACGTAAACAGTTTGTGGAAAGTGTCTGGTGACAAAGACCGGGTGGCCAGCTCAAACATTAATAGCAGATGACAATCAAACTTGCAATATTCTTTAAATAATACGTCCGAGCTATCGCTTTTGTTGCGTTACCGTGTCCAGTTTACACATTTACGAGCCTACAGCGAACGCAGCATCAAATTTCCCAAACTACAGACAGGACTTGGTTGGCCGGCTAGCTGCCTCAGCAGCGGCACAACGTTATCGCGCTTTATGACTTAAAATAGTCGGTAAACATGACGATACCTCACGTTATCTTCAAACAACTCGTGTCCTCTTTGTCTTATATTGTTTCCGCACTGTTTGACAACTTGTAACTCGAGGTTCTTCGGGTTTTCTTCCAGTTTTAAGGGGATGAAGTCTGTCAGTCTCCGTCTAACCTGTGCTATCGGAAGTCCCGCCTCTTCAACCAATCAGCGATCACATCAGCGGATAAACTCAAAAAGCCTTTAACCTGTGCGCTGCCGTGTGCGCGTGCGCGGGCGCTTGCACGCGTGTGTGTACGGTGCACGCCGACCAGCCAGAAACATTAGAACCACTGCATGTTTACCATAGATTAGTTCTATGTTGAATTTCTGATGGAAATTGTTTTAGAGAGCTCTTCACAAATTTTAACTTCTACTTTCGTTTTAATTTAATCTTTATTTGTATTTATTTGTTATCCCATTGAGACCAGGGGTCTCATTTTCAGTGTGAGACCTGTGATGACTGTTACTGGGGCTGTAATTTGTGATGCTGTTAAACTGAGCGGTGTCGCTTATGTTTTGTGACCTTAATGCATGAGCGGGATGACCAAAATATTAGGGACACCTCTTCGTATAACCCAGCGCAGTTCAACAGCATCACAATCGACAGTTCCAATAACAGTCATTAAACATGTCAGTGCCTCTCAAACTGATTCAGCGAAAGTTCAACATAAAACTCGTCCTGAAGGGATAATTTATTGTAAGGCTATTGCATCATATTCAATGGTAAACATAGAATGTGATGGTTTTAATGTTATCGGTGGTAAGTGAGTACATATATTGCCACATAAATGCATGCATATATTTCACATTATCACCTTTTTTTATGAGACATTTCTCATAAAATGTCTCATAAAAACCTACCTTCACCTGAGTTATATTCATACATTAAAAATTAAGTTTGGTTTTACTTTCATGTTCGCAGAGTAGTTCTGCGTCTTTTAAAAGCAGAAAAACGGGACATATTCCAATTAATTCGCTTTGAGTCTCTCTTCTGTTTGAGAGGAGGAAAAACATATGCATGACAGTTTTGTTTTTTTGTTTTTGTCGTTGTTGTTTTGGTGCTTTACCAAACACGCTGTTGTGGTGTAGCCCCTTCATATCAAATAGACAACCAAAATCTGACTGACAGGAGCCGTGACACTGTTTCCAAGCCATGCAGAACTAATGAGAACCGACACAAGGGGCAAGAAATTTTGATAACATTCTTTTACTGTGTCATCTTGTATTGCTAATATCGGTATCAGTAATGATAATGTCAACTTTGTAGAACATGAACTGGAGAATGTTTATGAATGGATGATTGTGGATAAACATTCAGGAAATGGAATATTATCGCATACACGCAGAACTTAATATAATCATTTACATTTAGAATCTGTATTCAGTCAATTTTGACCTTAAGTCTCCTGAAAATTATCTAAAAGGATTAAATGACGAGCAAAATAACTTGTGATCAATGAAATGCGGCAGTTGGCACCAATTGATGAATTGCTGAAATCATGATAAATTTCAAGGTTCCATGTCTCAGTGGCGCAGAAACGCTGTGTTTTCAGCACTCGTCCGCAGAGGTTCCACAGATGTACAGGAGCTACCTCAACATGCAGCCCTCAACCAAGCTTGCCACGTTTTCAGTTCAAGAAAGTCCTAACTACTCGGATAACCTCTAGCTCAGAGGCTCTGCATTATGTTCACCCCAAGTTAATGCCACATTAATTATGAGACATGTTAACATATTTTTGAGACTGTGCCTCCTAATCGTTTGTGACTCACACACAGGAATTTTTAGGGTGGAAATTTGCTGGTGGCTGTTCATGTCTTACTCATCCAACCTTGATTGGCGCAGACCATTTCCTGTAAATCTTCAGCCCTGCAGACTGAGCACACTGAAGACATGACAATAACCAGGGCAAAAATAACAGGGTGGAACTGAGGACATACCTACACTGTATTCTGTTGTAATTTTATTCAATTTTCTGATTTTTTTGTTTTTGTTTTATTTGACTCAGATTGTTTGCTGAACTACATTACAAAGTGCTGTCAATTTTTTAAAATCAACATAATAACTAGCCGCTCATGTTTAAGTACGCACATCGTTTCGTAATCTCACCTCCCACTCGATTTCAAACCACAAAGTCATTTATTCAAATGAATAACAGCCGCCGCAAGACTGCACCTAAGGTAAATACAGTTCCTCAGCAAACGCGTGTCGCCACCGCTTTACTTTTTCCCTTTCGAGTTGAACTCGATCGGTTTCGTTCTCAACCTCAGCGGAGGGCAAATGAGCAGATTTTAACGATTTTCCACATTGAAAGGTGACAAGTGCCGCTTTGCGATGATAATCCTGACGTGGTGAAGTTCTCGTCTCCTCAGCTGCGATTGGTCACGTGCCAACCGTCACCTCTGGCAGTAAATGATCTTTTCTTCGGGGGGAAAGGCAGAGTAATGGATTAGCACACACTGCAATCACCGGTGACTCATGTCGGTTTAGAAAACATTACTATCCAAGATGACAGACAACAAATGGTATGAGTGTGTGTGCGTGCGTGCGTGCGTGCATGCGTGCATGTTTGTGTGTGTGTGTCAAGAGTAAATGGGGTGTGATTAACTGTGTGGATATGAGAGTGGAAACGAACAGTCTCCATCACGTGCCCCCTCCCCACCCCTCCATACCTTTCCCCACTGGTTTTTTGGCTCTTTAAAAGCTGCTGCCAGTGGTGTCAGTCAGCCTCATCATCGCCTGGTCTTTGGCTTGGCTCAGCTGCTCTCCAGCCTCAGACGGGGGGGAGCTCTTGGTGGAGGGAGACGAGGATCGTGTCGGATTAATTTTTTTTTCAAGCGTGCGATGCTGCTCTGTCTGAACGTGCTGGTGCTGCTGCTCCTCCTGCGGCCGGTTCTGCCGAGCCCCAAGCCGCTCACCACGCCATCCGCGGCAAGCAGCGCCTCTTTGGGGAAGCCCTCGGAAGGTCAAACGTCGGGGGATTTGAATGTCACCGCGCTGGGCATTGGAGAGCCATGTGGCGTTTACACTGTGAGCTGCTCCGGTGGTCTGCGCTGTGCGCCTCCAGAGGACGACCCGCGACCCCTCCGCACCCTGCTGGAAGGCAAAGGAGTCTGCAGGAACGCCAGCACCATCAGCTCGACCGAAAAGATCCAAACAGTTGGTAGGTCCCCGTTATTTTAGCCTGGAACGGGTCGCTGATGACTGGGGGATTTTCAGCTGCTGAACTCAACATCTGCGGACCTATCTGTGGGTGTATGGCGGGGTTACAGCCTCTGGCATGTCATCAACAAGTCAGTGTTCCTCTAGTCGACTTCTGAAAAGATCGTGATGGTTGGAAGGGGGAAAAAAATGCAGAGCAGTTCGATTGTTTTTAAAGTTCGTGTTTTTTTCTTTGTCTGGCTTGGACCAGCAGTAAAATCAGGGCTGGATCGTGGTTTTGCTCTCTCTCTTTTAATGTTAAATGTGCAATAAGTTAAAAAGGGGCCAAATTATAAAGAAAATTTGCTGCTGACCTTGTAACAGAATGCAATATAAGGCTTTTTTTTTGGTTTAAGATGTGATTTAAACGAGTTTTAACGACTAAATGTTAAATGTCCTCCTTAGATCCAGCACCTACAGAGGATCCAGAGGAGGTAATGGTCATCATCACAGTGGCCCCCACTACTTTAAAGAAGCAGTTGGCGGATGATCTGAAACGTGGTCTCTCATCCTTCCTCACAGGCCCCCTGTCGAAAACTGCTGACGACGCTCATCACGAATCTGGACGCCCACTTATTTAAGTCCCTCCACGACATCTACATGCCCAACTGCGACAGGCGAGGCTTCTTCCGGAAGAAGCAGGTGAGTTGGCGGCCTCGGACGAGTACGAGCGCGGCGGCCTCCTCCCACCAGACGTCAGACGTGTGTTTTTTTTTTTCCCCCCTGTCGTGTTTGTGCAGTGCCGGTCGTCCCGAGGCAAGCAGCGGGGCACGTGCTGGTGCGTGGACGAGAACGGCCGGCCGCTGGCCCCAGCGGCCAAGCACAGGAGGAGGTGCTGAGACGCGCGGAGAGCTAACGGACTGAGGCCGAAGGATGGGGGAGGAGGGGGGTGGAGCTTTGTGACCAACACGAGACGAAGATGAAGGAACTCGGCGGCGGGCGTCACGTTTCATCCTCCATCCGCCGGGAGCAGCTCCGGCGGCGAGAGGCTGCTACAGTGGTCCGACGGAACTTTGTCTCTTTGCGCCCTCTACTGAACACATCACCACTCTACTGACCCGGCGCGCTTTTAAAACGTCGACTTACTTAGTGGCTTGCTGATGTTTATCACGTCACATTATCCGGCCAAGCGTTGTAAGATAAGTTATCATCTGTCTGTTGCCTATTGATTAGCTTTCTGGGCCTCACATTTTCCATTCAGTTCATTCCAAAGTTTTCCTCTTCAGTTACCGGAATTATGCCGCGTAATGCGCATAATCTGGTATTTTGTACGAATTCAGTATATTTCAAGGCTGTTATTTTTTTTTGAACCACTTTAATTGCTGTATATTATCTCAATACTGTATGTCATCCTATTTATGTTTCTTTTACTGATGTTATTTATGTGACTATTGATCACTGTTTGAGTAAGACATTTACCTGCAGATACTCGGGAGAAGATTTTTAAGAATCAACATTTGTAATGCAGAGTTAGATGACGGCATTCTTTTCTAGCGATTTTCTTCTTTTGCCACAGATCTAGAAAATGTGTATATTTACAAGAAGAGGTGAGTGAGAACGACACTAATGGACAACACAAATTGGTTTTCTTTTCTGGGAATAAAAATGCATTTGCTCGGAGAGTAAACTCGTCTGGTTCTTTACTCCAAGGGAGCTTGAGGAAGAGAATGGCAAACCGCTCTTTGGAGCATAGTGTAATTATGGATGAATGCATGACAAGTCAGCATCTATCATAATTACAGCACTGCAGTGAAAACACATATAAACACTTCCTTATTTTTGTCAACTATTATATGAAGTGCACCAAACCAGAATTACCACCTCGCAGTTTTATGCCTCCATGAACTGTTCACGTTGCAGTTAACGTCCACGTTTTTCCATTATAGACGCTGATTCTTAATTTATTCAGAGTAGAGAAAATGTCATCACTTCAGAGTTTCCTGCTATAAACATCTGCCCAAAGTGTTGCCATAATCGGTGTATGACTTACGACCACATACATCCTTTGTGATGTCACACAGGGACCTTGACCTTTTACCCCCGAACAAGTTATCATCAGCTCATCCTCGAGTCAGAGGTGACAGTGATGCTAATCTTAAAGAAACTGCCTACAGGCATTCTTGAAATATTGTGCGGACAAGAATGACACATATGGCAGTTAAGTTGACCTTTGACCTCTCGGATGCACAATGCTGTCGACCTCTCGGATATGATGTGCCGTTTTGTCATTTTAAACGTTTTTCAATCAGTTTTTTTTCATAATCAGCACGTGATATACAGTGGAGAGTTGTGGCCCTGACTGTGGTGACCTTGACCTTTGACCACCAAAATCTAACCCATTCTTGCTTGAGCCCATTTTATGATTTATGTCAAACTGGAAGATACATTCTCCAGATATGGGTCAAATGTCTGAAAAGTTTACCTTTGACTTTTCAGATACAAAATGTTATCATGTCAGGTTACATCATTTTATCCTTTTTGACATTTGTATGGGAGTTCGTCCTATTTCGCAAACATCACCGAGTTTGTGAGGATCCTGGGACCTTGACCTTTGACCTTTTGTCTCATCAAAGTCTAATTGGTTCATCCTTGAGCTGGAGTTCAAGAGAATTTGTGCCAAATTTGAAGACTCCACTCCAGATCTGGCTGGGATATCCCGTTGCCAAAGCAGGGCACAGACTTTAAGTTACAGTAACCTTGACCTTTGACCTATAACCACCAAAATCTACTCAGTTCGTCCTTGAGCCAAGATTAACATTTGCGCCAGCGTTTTCCTGCAGGCGTCCGTGAGATACGGCACTCGCAACAATCGGACAGACGGATGGACGGAGGCAAGTTTTGGTGACATCATCCACTTTCATCCCCAAAGAGCTCATGATGTTAAAAAAAAAAAAACCAAAACAGTTCTAAATTAATGTCTAAAAATTTGGATTGTACGGTTCAGCTCCAAAATGTAGAAGCTGGGACCACTCATGGGGTCCTGTGATGGAAGGAGTCATGAGATAATTAAAGTTATTCCTGTATGTTCTCAGCTGTTTCGACCATTTAATGTGTATTCATTGCTTTGCAGGTCAACCCTTGTCTCCCAAAAAAAAATTGTAACTTTAATTGAAAGAAGCATCCATATTTCAACCCTTCTTTTCGCTTTTCTTTGAATAATTTGTTGTGCAAATAATAATTATAAAAAAAACTTAATTTTTTGTTTGAGAGCAATACAAATAAAGACAAGGAGATCGCTGCCTGAGACAATACTTTTTCCAAAATAAGAATATGACATTTGTGACATACTTGGAAAACAGTAAATCCTCACTCGTAACACGTAACAAAGTTTATTACATTAAGTGCACGCTAAGGGGTATTACAATGTTATTACTATTAGATAGTCAAAATCTACCGGATGTATTATTTTACATGATCAGTCAGCAGACGTAAAACGTCTGCGCAGCGGGAGGTGCCGCTGCGCACAGCGCCATCCGGCTGCGGCAGAGAGAGAGGGGGGGAGGGCGGGGGGGGGGGGGGACTCTCCGCACAGGCGGGCAGAACCTCAGAGCGACCTCGGCGTGGACCGGACGCCGCACATGACGACTTGAGAGCCCGCAGCGACGAAGCAGAGCAAAAACGCGCGCCATGTCCTCCCCGAGCGCCACTTCCAAGCCGCTGGGCGCAATGACGCACAAGAGGAAAACCAAGAAGAAGCACTTCGTGCAGCAGAAGGTGGAGGTCCTCCGAGGCAGCGACCCCGTGTTGAGCGTGCTGATGTGGGGAGTCAGTCACTCGGTGGGTATGTGAGCAGTGTCTGCCTTTTTGTTTTGTTGTTTTTGGGGTTGTTTGGGTTACTTTTATTGTCATTATCGTCGTCGGAATGTGCGCGCGCGCGCGTTTTTCGAATAAGTCCATTCACGTGTCGATCATGCGCAGATCAACGACCTGAGCCAGGTGCCCGTGCCCGTCATGCTGCTTCCAGACGACTTCCGAGCCAGCACCAAGATCAAAGTCAGCAACCACCTCTTCAACAAGTACAGTGCAGCCGTCTGCCTCCTCCTGATTGGCCATTCCTTCTTATTAATGTGTCTGCCCGGGCTTATCAGACCTTGCAGAGCCCCTTTTTGGAGTGACTAACAATGCCACAGCTGAATCTATGGTCAGAAATTAAAATAAAAAAAAGAAAGAAAGAAAGAAAAAGTACCCGGACTTGAAAAGGCCCCCCCCAAATGAACTTTGTCGCCCACATTGTGTAATATTGTGCTCTAAAGTGGCATCGCAATTTCCGGCCCAGCGAGCCAGCCGCTTCAGCGCCGACAATCAGGACAATTGGCTGATTAATTCGTCAGAAAAGTGTGCAGTTAAAGGCGTTATCACGGAGCGTTTGAGCGACTGCGGCGTGAAAATGGCTGCAGCAGGAGCTGTCATCAATCACTGCTGCGCCGAGTTTCATATGGCCGAAGGCGAGAAAAACAAAAGTGGCTTTCAATAATCCCCTAATCCATTCAGGAATCCAGGCCGCATGAAGACTTTGAGAGAACAATACATTATGTTTTCTCGCTTCGCCGGACATGGAAGCCTTGGAAATAAATAGCAGTTGTTTTTTTGTTTTGTTTTTTTGTCGTAGCTTCATGTAATATAATCAAATGGACACGGTGTTTTATTTTGTTGTTTCATGCATTGGTTATGGTTTCGAGTGAGGACGTGGAACGGCCGGCAGCCTCTTGATGGCACGACGTCGCCCGTGTGGTGTGAGGTGTTTGAGACCGACCGCCATGGGAGGGGACGATGGGGTGGTCCGACGACAGCTGAATGTGGGGTCGTAGCCGGCAAGGGGGGGGTCTGACACTATTGAACGTTTCGCTTGATCGAGCGCCGGCAGCAGCCACGATCCAACCACGCTATTCTGACTTGGGTCCTCAGGGAGAACCTTCCCGGGCAGTTCAAGTTCAAGGAGTACTGCCCGCAAGTGTTCAGGAACCTGCGGGAGCGCTTCGGCGTCGACGACCAGGATTACCAGGTGAACTCAGCGGCCCCGCGAAATCAGCGTTGGCGCGCCTCTTTCGGGCAATAAGCTTTGCAACACGAGCCGGCCGAGGCGTTTCTGCGCCCTCCACCAAAACAGGAAGCTGCCGTGCTGTGATCGCTTCGCCCCTCTCTCGATTTGCATTTCTTTGCCTGACATTTGCATGCGCCCTTATTTTCTTTTCTTTCTTTTTTTGTTCCTGCTCTGCTCGGCGCACATTTGCTTAACGCGCAATTACGTGCCGGCGCCCCCGCACGTGCACTTCAAAGCGCGCGCGCGCCTTCCCGAAGCCACGATGTCGCGGGAGAGAGATTTATTAAAGTAAAAAAAAAACAAAAAAAACAAGCAAAAACATCAAAACGAAGCCTCTAATGTTCCTGTGTCAGCCGGAACAGCGGCGGCGGCAGCGGCAGGCCGAGAATACGCACGCTTGCCGCTTAGCACGAGGACACAAATTAGCGAGGGATGCAAAAAAAAAAAAAGGCCCTCACGATGGCGTGTGTACGTCGACAGGTGTCTCTGGCTCGCAGTCCGCCGCTCAAAGACGAGGAGGGGCAGCGCGAGGGGCTGCTGCTGACGTCCTACGATCGCACCTTGGTGGTGAAGGAAATCTCCAGCGAGGAGGTGGAGGAAATGCACCACATCCTCTCTGAGTATCACCAGGTAGGACCGCGGCGGCGGGCTCCTCGCAAGCCGCCGGCTCTCCTTTCGCCCCTTTTCAGGTTTCGCGACAAAAGCCGCGAGCGTCTGCTCCGGATTCACAAAAGGGAGCGCCGCTTTGGCTCAGCAACGTTTGATTTTACACGGCGGCTCGGTCCAGCACACATCTGAGGCTGTTTTTAATCTCCCGGCCGGCTGAAGAGCGACGTGCTGTTACCATTAATTCTCCTCGCGGCCTTTATGAAAACTACGAGTGGATGGTCCATTAGTGCGTGTGTGTGTGTGTGTTGGGGGGGGGGGTGTTTTTAGTTTCTCTAATCTATAACAGTAGATCTTTGGGTTGTGGGCTGCTGGTTTCTTGGGCTTTGGGGAACAGTGATCAACATTTTTTTCACCATTTCATGAACCAAAAAACACATTGACTGTTTTTATTTACTTTTTGTTTTAGCAGCAGCCAAATATAAACAGCAAAATTGCTTAAAAGATGTATTTACATTTTTAGCTGTTGGTGCATCTCCATTAACTTTACACACTTAAATTGCAATAAAGATGGGATTTTTTTTTTAAGGGGAACCAGGTAGCTGTTCATTTTCAGAGAGCCTTTTCTATTCTATGTTTACTGCTGCTCCTCAACAAAGCAAAAGTATTTCTTACCCGATTACTCGATTAATAAATGGAATAATTGATAGAATACTCGATTACTAAAATAATCGATTGCTGCAGCCCTGCGCTAAAGTCCTGAATATGAGATACATCCACAAGAGACAGATCCAGGGTGTGATGGAAACACTCCTGATTAGTCGACTAATTGAAAAAAATAATCGATAGATTAGTCGACTACCAAAACAGTCGTTAGTTACAGCCCTAACCTTCGTCCCGTAGTTTCGACGGCTCGGCAGGGGCAGAACCCGTCCAGGCGCCGCCGCCGCGCTTTCATCCGTGCGCCGCACCGCGCTGCAGCCGGGGCGCTCTCAACGGGCCCGCTGCATGGATGTTTTCGTATTTTCTTTCCCCCCCAACCGGACCAGTAAGAACAGAAATCAGGAAATCCTGAGTGGTACTCGTGAAATGTGCTCACACGGCCTAATCTGTTGCCGCCCGCGTGAGCGTGCTCACAAATTCCGTTTGATCCCGTTTCGTCATTAATATCAGCGTTGAGAAGCGCCGACGGGCAGCGCAGCAGACTTGGGCGCTGTGCGCACGCACACGCACACACACGCACACACACACACACACCCACCAGCAGTCACCTACATGTTCAAGAGAGTCCCACAAAATAACAAAAA
>CAAKHG010021755.1:0-14675 GCA_901007715.1 Dactylopterus volitans
CCTGCCTAGACCGGCAAGGGGGAGTGTGTCTAAACAGACTCCTCCCTCCGACTCTGCCTCCCCACCCCCTTGTCCCAGGAAGAGGAAGTGGATATAAGAGGTAGGTGTGGCCTACTGGAGTCTCTCTAACCATGCGGCCATTTTGAGGTGAGCTGAATTGTTTGCTGGTGAGTTGTTGGGTTTTCTCTGTCTCTCCCGTTAAACTGCCCTATTGGTAGGGAATTGTAAGATGGTAGGGGGCTGTGTAGTAGTAGTATCGGCACTGTCACTACCTGGAGCTTGCATAACACAGCCCAGGTTTGTGGAAGGTGACATGCTGTTTTTGCTGCGCTAGCAGTAGTAGCATGTGCTAGAAGGTTGGTGTGCATTGGTGAGGAGCAGTGATACCTGGCATTAGGGGGGTGACTCTGGGACGCCAGAGATCGCTGTCTAGCCTCTTGAAGGTGTTGTGGGACCAACTAGATGAAACACTGATGAAGGGAGGTTCCCACCTGATGACCCCAGAGACATGTTAGCTATCACTGCTCCCTGCTAAGATAAACTTGCCCTGAGCTCTCTTCACTGAGCGTAGATCCTATACAAAAGCACAAGATTCTTGTGTTTGCTGTAAACAAGTCAGGCGGGATGTAAACACATGACCATCTGTTTAACAACATGGGATCACTTTCTTTCTACTTTAACATTGTATCACTGTATTAAATTCAATTTGCCATCCAAGTTCACCAATTTCTCACTTGTGGGGTTGTGAGACGGAGCTGCGGGTGATAAGAGTTAAACCTGAGATACCGTGTATATCTGAATGTGTAAATGGTGAAAAAACAAAACGCTGTGATTTTTAAAGAGGACTGTGTTCCGGACCAATTCTTGCCATAACTTTTAATGGAAAAATTAAAAGAGATATGATGCATTGATTCGAGACCTTTGGCAGTGCTGGTAGACAAATTTGGTAAATTATACACAGAGACAGCTGTTTCCGGTCTGTCAATTAATTTGAGAGTGAGAGTGAAATTAATCTCAAAATCTCAGCATTTAATATGTTTTTCAATGTCGTCTAAATTTTTCATGAATTTAATTGAGCTATAATAATAATAATAACAATAATGATAATATTAATAATAAAAGTGTCTCAGACTAAATCCCTTACTTACTCCGCAGCTTTGGAACAGACCTCTGTAACAAAGATTCACTCACACAATTCAAACTCAAAACTCTTGTGTTTACACTTGCACTCTCCTTGCGAACTTATCCACCGTCTCCTATAGTTTGTGGAAAAAGTTTGTGGAAAAAATCCACTGTTTCAATGTTTTTTTAATGTCTTGTCTCATTTCGTCTTGTTCCGCTTATCTGGGTCTGGGTCGCGGGGCAGCAGTGGCCTGCCAGCTGATCCACATTGCACCAGACCCATATGGTTCCTCCTGTAGGTGGCGGGCCTGCTGGATCCATGTGTCTGCCTCAGGCCGGACCTGCCAGGACCCCATGGGCGAAGGTTGGCCACCTGGCACTCCCTGACACGCTCCTTCCCCAGGCCTGGCTCCAGGGTGGGGCCCCGGTAACCGTCCGAGCAGGGCACAATGGCCCTTTGATGTTTTCCTTCTCATATGAGTCTTTTTTGAACATTCTTTATCTGACCCTTCACCCAAGACAATTTGCCCATGGAGACCCTACCAGGGGTTGCTGCCTCCAACAACACAACTCCTGGGATCATTAGGACCCTCAAACCCTTCCTGTTCAGTTTCTAATATCTTTATTCTCATGTAAGTGACCTTTTCTAGGACTCGATACCAGGACATACACATGTGGATGGAGAGAGAACTGATGTGCTTTGCAAGGATCTGGAATAAGGATGAAGCTCCATCATCATGGAAAATGTACTGCAGCTACAGCAGTTCAACGAAGCTTGAATCTTAGTTGCATAACACACGTAAACACATTCTCCCACTTTGTAATATGTATACAACAATCGTGTGGAGGAATGCAGCACTAGAGTGGCTATTAAAATGGGACCCTCGTGGTAAGAGGAGTGCAGTCCTACATATACTGAAGTGGCACTTCTCCATCCCTGAATAATTTCACCTGTTCTCTAACTTTTTTTTTCTCTTTTCTCCTGGCATAACTGAGTATGGCATGCCGTATGAGCACGTAAACGGTTACGGTCTGACGTTTCTACTCTGATCTTTCCAGAGCTAACATTTATCAGTTATTTCTTGCGATCATTGACTCTGGTGTACTTTAAACTGCAGGTGAAAAGTAAAAATCAACATTTTTGCATAAATGCATTTGCGGAACAGCAGACTTTGTAGATTTCTCGTTCAAACTTCAGTGACAAATGTTGGACTTATCAAACTGAATTTCTCTCAATCCACAATAGACTGCGGTGACCCCTTCAGAGGATTCTGCCCAATTTATGCTCCGATAAATATATATATTTTTCAAATTCTCTGTGCTGGTTCTGTGGAGAACAGAAGAAAAACTGCATTTTAAATAACTCAAGAAGACCCTTTTGTATAAACACACGTTGTATTCTATTCACGCTGCTGCACCAGAGCGACTGTAAATGAAGAGGTAGAATCTGCACAGAGAGGTAACAATGATGCACAATCTTTTGAAATAAGAAAAATGGAATTTAGAAATTAAGATTTCTGAGGCATCTCAGCCTTTGGAAAAATATTGTCTCCCATCTGCATAAGAATGTATATAATTAAACAAACAAAGCAATGTTTTTTTGTTGGTCTTGGACCTCGTTGAATCATAGCTGATACGTTTTTTTTTTTTTTTTTCGTCTCAGGAGGTATGAGCTGAGGTCAGTGGATTGCAGAGGATCACAGAATTATGCATGCATGTGCAGCGTGTTGAATTGTAGCGCATTGTGCTGCATTCCTTTATCATACATTTCTGACGTGATTATAGGCTTTAAGAAGCTGTAAATGTATTAATGCTATATATTTTTAAAGCTTAGATCATAACCTCTCAGAGCTCGCGTGTGAACGGCTGCACAATCGCCCATAAAGAGATACTTAAAGTTGCAGCGAGGGACTTTTATATATGGATGAACATCCATTACATTCAAGGCCTTGCCAAGTGCATTCACACAATGCTGATGGAGCCTGTCACTGCTAAATCTGCGGTCTGGTATGACAGTGGTAGTGGTGCATGGTAGTGCTGCATTTTACATCAGCCAGCAATGATTGGTCAAAGCTTCAGGAGGGTGGGGGGCGCAACGTTCTGCACTGCAACTGTAAAAGCTCATAAAATCCAACTGGTTTTACACTAAAAACACCCCCTTCTGAATTACTCACAATCTAATCTAAGATCTTAAGACCAAATCAGTTTTTGTTTTAAAAAAAAAATCCTTCTTTGCATGCACAGACCGCGCAACGGTAAAGTTCAGTTCAAATCAGTTCAGCTCAATTCAAATCAATTTGTTGAGGTATCACCAAATCACAACAGTTTTCTCTGGGCTGTTTTCACATAGGCAGCCCCCACTTATAGTTTATAGAGACCCAACGGTTCCACGATGAGCAAGCACTCAGTGACATTGCTGGAGAAAAACTCCCTGTAACAAAAGAAACCTCAAGCAGAAAGTCCATTGATCAACACACAGAAGCAGAGTGCAAGTCTGCTTGGCTGAGCAAACACAACTAGCAAGTTCTTGCAGCTGCATAAACTTATTTTGTTAGGGAAATTATTACAAATTTATTATCTGATGGCCTTTGATGTTTGATTACCTTGACTTTATCATCATTCTAATTGTTAGACTTATTAATACTGGAGCTGCTACATCCACTGATATAAAAACTAATGACAACACTCAAATGCAATTCAGTCCTGGTCCACTCTGAGTCATGGATTTCTCTATAATTATATGTTCTAACCAAAGAAAGTTACCTAAATGTATCCACCAAACAGCATGAAGTTGGATATGGACTTAAAAATGTGTGCAAATTGAGATGTGAAAATGCACATTTTCACCTCCTGTTAATGTAAAGCTGAAGGACATATTTTTGCCTCTAGATATTCACATTCAGATATACAATTATCTGACCGAGACTGGAAGCTGTAAAGTTGTTAAAGTTTTCAGCAGCAACATTCAGCAACATTTTTTTCATGTTTTTCTCCTCTGGGCTGGTAATGACCATCCACTCTAATAGATTTTAATGATGAGGGAAGCAGCGGAGGAAGTATGCATGAGTGGGCTTCTTTTTTATAATCTGACTGCTTGATCAGTTGTTTGTTCGTAATATGTTGCAGAATTAGCCTCTCAGTGTTAAAAAAAAATGATGACTATAAAATACATAAATTAGAGCATTTGTCAGTGGAAGTAAGGGCGGGGGAGGGTTGGCATAGGGGTTTCATTATACTTTAAGTGACAAATGTGTTCCTCATTTCCATGTTTTTAAGCCAATCCTCTCCACTGTTTGGGTTCTCTTGTGATGTTTTCTCAAAAATGTTGTAACCAGACCCATAATGAGGAGTACAAAATCTCTATATTTCAGAGAGAGACATTGTCACTTTTTCATGTCAAGCCTCGGCTTCTATGTACAATAGTTAATTGGCCGCCAATTTCAAGGTGTTTCCCATTACGTTGTGGGGCACCTCGGCTATATCGGCACAAACAGCGCAATTGTCAGACTCTCTGCTGAAAAAATAACGATAGAACTATTTAATATTACATTGAAAAGTATTTGAAATGGAAATGCAATCGTTACGGCAGCAGATCAAGTGGATGAGATTTGTTTGTGTATGAGAATGCCCGCGTCCATGCGCTCATTACCGTCGAGTCATGGCGGTTTGTCTCACTAAATGAGTCCAATGAGTCATTCCTGACAAATGCAGGAAAATGAAGGCGACCGCCGATCAAAGTAGACTCGCGGGTCCACCTGCACGCGTGTACCTGTGTGCGGGCGGTCGACGAGCCGCATAGGCGTGCCTGTGCATTATGATTCGATATTTAAATGCATAGTTCACCTTGACGTTATGACGCAAGTGAACGGTGCTTCTTGGGTTGTGCTAATGTTATGTTTTACTGTTTAAAATCCTTCCTGGGAAAGGTGCTTTTTAACTCCTAATAGAAGCAGTGCAGGGTCATCTTGAGGTCAGTGCTGACAAAACTAATAAGGATTTGGAGTGTGGCTGGAGGACATTGCAGGAGGGTAATTGCCTTATTGGGGGCTTGAACTTAGTTCCTCTAGTTGAATTATCTTGCTTGTCATTAAGCTACCACAATGTCCCCAGTTTCAATTTAAGACAATAAAATGTAATTGCTTGTTGTTAAAGTACTTCCAAGTATAGACTTTTAATTGACATCAGGCTTATTTTTTCACTTTATCTGTTTTAAATGAGGATTTTTATGGTGTTTGTGTAACCTTGGCATGGCAATCATCCCTGTCAGTGAGTCACATCTTGGAAACACAACTGCACTAAAACCACCGAGTAAAATCTGTTTGGCTGTGGAGAGAAAACGATAATAACCATTATGATGGCGATATTGTTATTCAGCAATAACAACACTTATCAACCACGGATCATGGGTCATCTCCTTGCACCATGATATATAACATCACGTATTGCAACAACAGGGCCGTCCATTATCCACTTATCTGCTTTAAGACACTGACTGCGTTATCTTAATGACGGATCGTGAATAACAGCCGACACGTTTCAAGAAAAGGCGCCTCCAGTCCGACTCTCTCGGAGCCGTTTAATTAAAGTCAGTAAAAACCTATCAGCAGTAGCCGTCTGGAAATTGGAAAGCCAAACTTCAAAATAAAAGCACATACTAAAAGTTAACGGCGTGGCCGGCGGTGGAAATAAAAACTGTGCGATCAAAAAAAAAACTATACAAAAAAAAAAACAAACAGTTTGGACTGACCAGCCTCTGCCGCAGTCCAACTAAATTTGCATTAAATTTCTCTGAGTAATACGAGTGAAATGGGATTGATGCTTCTGAGGGCTGCAGAGAGACGTGCACCCCAGAGTGAGACATAGCACTTAAAAGCGAATTAATCTCGCCTAATTGAAGTGGAACGATTAGTGGAAATATTATCAAACCATATCAAAGATAATTGACATAGTATGATCTGACATTATGATTGATTAAAATCATCTTAAAATAGCCTTTGCTGTTCCTGATCGTCTTGCAGCTCCCGTCTGTCGTCAGCTTCAAAGGCCACGTTCAACAGCAGTTGGTATGTGCGTGTCTTTTACGTCAGAGCAAACGTCCAATGAAAGTACTGGACTGCATTTCAGGAATCGTTTCAGAGCTGAGTTCATCGCACTGCCAAAGGGGACGTCTCTGAGCCGCTCACGCAGCCTTGCAGTCGGGGATTCGAGCCCTATGGCGTTGAGCGAGAAGTGTGCGAAACCCGAAATTGCGCGTTTATTTTGAAACTATTAGCCGGAAGTCGCCGAGGTGCCTGGGTCTGGCTTTGCGGCCGCTCTCCGATGTTTCAACCCCCCCTCCCCCCCTCCCCTCCCCGCCTCACCCGCGCGCGCAGCTGCTTGCGGTCTCCAGTGCTCGCGACGCAGCCGCCGGGAGGGGAGCTCGCGCCTCTCGCTCCGAGGGACCCTCACCTCTTTGACGGACCCGTTTTGAGGAACCAGCATGTCGCCTCCCGCTCCGCGGTGAACTCTCGGGAGTCAGTCACGAGTGCTGGATGTCAAACCGCTCTGATGCGTTCAAGTGTCTCCCGGCTTTCATGTGTTTGCGCTCAACAGTGAGGTAGACTTTTTTGGGGGGGGAGGGGGGGTGAGGGTGGGGGGAAGAGGAGGAGGAGGAGGACGCGGGTGGGAGGAGGGCGCGCGTCGGCGTGTGATCCAGCCCGTGGATGCGAGCGCCGGGGTCGGCGTGTGAGCCCCGCGGGATCAGCCTGTCATAGGGCGTCATGGCTCTGACGGTTCTTCACAAGTGGATGAGGAATATATCAGCGGGGATGCTGCTGCTGCTGCTGCCGCCGCTGCTGGTGCCGATGCTGTGGCTTCTACCTCTGACAGGAGCGGCTCCCTCTCTGACCACCGAGCAGCTGGACACGGGGGTGGTGAGTCTGCTATCTACCTACTTATGGAGAACTTTAGATATATATTTATAGATATATATATGTGTGTATATACACCTGCCAGCACCAGCAAGCAGGAGGTGGTGTGTATCTTCTGTCATATTCCACCATACATTGTTATGACAGCTTTTCTCCGCTTTCCTAATTGGACCACTCTTTATATGCCCAGGAGAGAGCATGTGCTGTCTTCTCCAAATACTTGTTCTGAATGTTAACACCACTCCGCAGTCCAGTGCCCTGGGCAGATGAAAAGTAAAAAAAAAAAAAAAAAAAAAAGAATAAAAATGGATGTTGCTCGCCAGATAATGCATCGCCTCAGTCAATTAAACCAGACGCAGCGGCGTTGCGAGTGATAAATAAATGTATGTGAGGGGATTTGAGCTGGTGCAATATTGACCTTATCCACAGCATCCGGGCATGTGGCGGTAATAAGGGACTCGCTGACGGACCGAACCCAGAGAGGCACTACATTTATCAAGGCTGGTTTCAGTCACACCTCTGAGAGACCACGAAATTCCCAAGTTCCCACCGGAGTCCGGATAAATCCCAAGTCCTGACCGGGCACGCGTCATTGTCTCAGACCCATGACATGTGTGAGGGAACAGAAGAGGAAAGAGCAGAGTTGTGAACCGACCGACCAAGGCAGACTTGTGTTGTGTGTTTGTATTCCAGTTATTAAGACACATGCCAAATACAGTGCGTGCCGTGTTTGTGAGACGCAGGAGTGTTCAGCGTTGCCTTTGTAAAAGCTCTCCGGTCTCGGCTTGTCGGAATTTCATCCTCATTTCCCTTGCGATCTCACCGCTGTGGGCAACATCGCTTCATGCCGCCACTCATCCGACTTCTGTCTTTCTTCTTCCTGTGCTCAAAGTTTCCTTTCTGAAGTGTTCACCTGGTGATTAAGTTTTTCTCTCAGCAAGATTATAACGAGCTCACCGATGAGTCTATTTCTCCCTGTTTGCTTAACTTTTTCTTCCAATTTGCAAGATAAGCCTCGATACTGACACATTCCGCATTCCATTATTTTTGAATAAGGCAACGGCTGGATGAAGGTAATGTTTTAATCAATAAAGTGTATGTGGGCGTCCTATGTTTGGGCTGAAGCAGATCCTCTGAGAAGGCCATACATGCATTGATCTCAGATTCACACTTTTTTTTTTTTTCTCCCAGTTTGAAATACTTAAAAGCAAAGGCAGAGGCTGATGCCAACAGCCTTGACAGCAGAGCTGTATGGTCTGTTGCATCTTAGCTCTGAATCAATTTTTTTCTGGTTTTCCAAAAGGTCAGTTTGGCCTCGTCTGACCGGATGCTCATCGTTGGCAGCGCAGGACCGTTCCTCTGCCGCTTATCTTCGCCACTAACAAAACAAATTAGACAGAAAAAGCAGCTCTGAGACTTTAACTTGTTTTCTCCTGAGTATTTGTTACAGTTTAAAGCTCCACCAAAGTGTCTGTGTTATTCTCCTGCACACCCCCCCCAAAAAAAATCTATCTTCTGAGTATATTTTACACCCTGTGGGCTCCGATGAGGGCTTAATTCTGTTCCCCCTCTTTTTGAAATTCTGGTTTCTGTGGGAATTATTTGAAGAGACACGTCATTGGTGGTGACAGGATGGATTCCCACATTTGATCATGAACACTGACGACCATTTATCTGGACATCATCTATCTGCAGCTCATAATGAACTAATGACAGAGATGGAGTATTGGCGTAAACAGCTCAGATGATGATTAGTTGGCCAAATCACTGCTCAGCTACATGGAGGACATAGATCATCATTCTTCGCCGCTGGAAGGGCGGCGCTGATATGATCAAATGATTGTACACATAATTCTCCGTCACAGTGTTGTGCTGTGTGTGTGTGTGTTTGTGTGTATGCTTGCAGTGTGAGTCTGACCACAACAAGTATTTGCTTTGAAAACCATGTAATCACAGAAAAAAAGGGTTCTTTGTTCCGCATCATTGCCTCCATCCAGTCCCATTGCACTCCATAGATGTGTTACTCCGGTATTTACTTATAACAACCTCACACTGAGTCCTTCAGTAACCGAGACACTCTCTCAAGCGGAGATCAGAGGCATTCGTTTTATAGCTTGGCTGCTATCGCGCTTGATATATCACCGCACGGCGCGGATTTGCAATTTCAGCACTTGAGGGAACTGAGTCATAACAACGAACACATAATACGCTCATGTGTTTTCTGCTCATCATATAACGGCGATTTCCTTGTGTGATGTTTCCTCCACCGAAACAAAAGCACAAAGTTTCCCAAAGGGGGCATTTATGAGAGTGTGGAGGGCCTCGCTTTTGATAGGCCAGAGGGAGCTGACTAGATTAACGGTTGATAAATTAGTTGAATCGCAGTGTATGAGGCCACCTGTTGAGTTTAATTCATTAAAGAAATATGACCAATACACGTTTTAGAAATTATCCTAAAATCTTAGCGTGCAAGTGTGTGTGTGTGTGTGTGTGTGTGTGTGTGTGTGTGTGTGTGTGTGTGTGTGTGTGTGTGTGCGTGTGCGTGTGCCTGGAAGGACAACCGTACCCCACCAGTCCATTTCCCAATTTCATTTGGCTGTTTAATTTCTTCAATGAGAACACCATCTGGCATGATTTCCTCAGGAGCAGTAGGCACCCCCCCAGCGCCCCTCACCACCCTCCCAACACACCCCAACACCCCCCCTCAACCTCTCTGCTCTCGTACCTCCAACACTCGCCACCCCTCCCTGCCTCAGAATCGAAAAAGATGGGTTTTTATCAGGTCTCGGAACAGCTTCAAGAGGCAACAACAAAAAATGATTATTTTCAGGAATATTTGGTAGGATGCAGTATAAATGTTCAGTGGTCTGAAGCAAAACTATTATTTTGATATTAATGAGTCCCACCAGGATCTTAAGTCCCAGAAGGGGCTTCTTTTTTTTTTTTTTCATGATTTCTTGCAGGCTAAAATTGCCCAGCTTGTTGTGGCTCTTTCGGATGCACTATGCAATCCTTCTGGCTAACTCTGCAGTGTTGATGGTGAAAAATTGCTTTTGAAGGAGAAACAAAATTGAAATGATTCAAATGATTAATAAGGACAAAAATGGTTATCGCCTGTTTAGTATTCAAGCGGCAACGTCATGCCATCAACTGCAAAATGGCGGCGCTTGTTTGAAACACAATCAAACAGTTGTATGTTCTCACAATGCGCCGAAAATGCCTGTTTTGGCCACTGACAGGCTAACATTTTTATTGACGTAGTCTGACAATATGATGATAATTATTCCTACAGACATCCTTTATTCAAATGTTTTGCTTCTCTCAGGCTTTGCTGGGACGTCCCTCTCAGTTTCTGTATAATCTGCACTTGAGTTACAGTTAGGTTACGCCACTGACCGACTCATATTGTTATGGTAAGTGTCTGACATCATTATGAATTTATGTTTGCTGAGGTAGGGCAACACAAAAAGCGGAGCCCTGAGTGAAGAAGGCAGGCTTTGGTGGAGGTTTGATGGAAGTGGCTGAAAATAAGTCATGAATAAGAGTCAAACGTTTTGATGCACCAAGATGCGTCGATAATCATTTCTAATCACGTTGTAGCATGGTTCCATCAATACTTAGCTCACAGTAGCAAAGTTAGCCTCAATGTAAGTGCATGCCTGTCCATGGAAGAATGGTGCATGTCATTTAGTTGCCACCAGCACAAACAGGAACCGCGATGTTGTCAGACACTTGCCTGTCGGTGGCAAATACAAGATCTTTGAGTGAAAGTACTGAAACGGTGGACTAATTACTTAATTGGATCACATCCTTATTGTTCGCAGGCCAATCTTGGAACTATTCCAAATACTTTTGTCTCTATTAATAATTTAGAGTCAAACACATGGGAAAGCACGCCCCAGATAAAAAAAACAAGAGTTTTCATAACCAGTTTGAAATCCGAGCTTCGAGCCTACTCGAGGATGATCATCCGCACACTCTGCGATTTGAATCCCAACTCATTATCTTCAAGTATCATTAGTGCTCAAACATTCACCCAACAATGGTTCAGGAACTTTTACTGTGGAAAAATTCTGCTTTTGTTCAGATGGAATAATACGGAAATCATGTCATTTCTCTCCTTCTTCCACAGCCGGCCTGGCTGCCAACTGTATCACCGCCCTCATTAGCACAGTGTTTGCCTGGAATTTGTAAACATTTCACCGGCATTATATTCACTCTCTCAGCTGCTCTCCTTCAATTCCCCTCCTGCTCTCCATGTAGGAGGCTCTCTTCTGCCACCACATCATGGCTCTGATGAATACACCTGGAGGCCCAGGGATGAACGGGTTCAAAGAGAAAATTGGATGCAGTGACAGTCTTGAGGAAGCATGAAGGAGGGATCGCTGCTCTGAAATTACTGCGGGTCAACTTAGGAAGGTTGAATGATGAGGGGGGAAGAAGATGTTTCAGCCCAAAAGTGGCAAACATGACATAAATATTTCTCATTGTGCACAACAGTCAAGAAGGTGACAAAATTTAAGGGCAAAGCAAGTACATGATTTTTGCCTCCATGTAAATTAGTTGTAGGGCTGAACAATGTATTGTGATCATATCTTCATCTCGATATTAACACGCGCGACATGCAACAACGTCGAAAATATAGAATTTCATGCACTATCCCGGCCTCCCGTCATCGCCACCCTGCAGGTACGGCATATAAGCCAGCCTGCGTTGTATCAGCAAATGTTGCTGGCGTAACCCTGTTCAAAACTGATCTACCATAAATTACACAATGACTCGGCGATTCAGACTGAGGCTTCTGCGTTTTGACACGTAACTTTGTGTCAAACTGATGCCATTGGTGACATGTGATGTCACCAGGGTCTGCTCATAAACAATAACACTTATCATAAACAGTTGACTAAAGGTTCATCATTCAAATAACTTGCAGAGTGTCAAGAAATATAGTGTTATCACAGAATTATGATAATTCTTAGTTTTCAGAAAACACATGTAATCACATGTTGCACTTCGTTCAACATGTTTTTTTTGACTTGAATGCTATTTTTTACTATTTTGCCATGTTGCAGTTGCCAGTTTGAACCTTTGTCTACATTTTGTTTTGCGCTGCATTACACAATTACATAATTTTGACAGAAAGAAAATGAACTCCCACCAAACAGATTTTCTAAATAAGCGTGAACTCATCTTGTCGTAAGGTATACTATATTGTTTTGCCATGGGGATATTTGGCAAAACACTCAAGTGTACGAAATGATGTCCTACTTCCATCGAGCAGTGTGACCTTCCGCCTGCAGAAATGCATTGTGGGACTTATAATCAAGGCAAGGAGATTATTTCAGTAACAAAGCAATGTTGGAGAGAAGTTCAATGTTACGGTGTATTTGTAGGCAAAGACTGATAGTGAATGTTCAGCATGTCATAGTCTCTCCGGTCTATGCAGTCTCTCACCTCGGCCTTGTTAAGTTTAAAAAGTTCTCCAGGGACTCACGAGTTTTTAGGGCTTGAACTTGATTTTCTTGTGGGTGACGCTCATTTCAACGCTGTAATTCTTCGAATAGTGGGCCTCTATTCACTTCTGCAGAAGAGGGTACCAGACCTTTACTGGGGGCAAGCTTTTATTTGGGAAGCACCTTTATTTTTAATCTCCTGTGTGTGATTTATCTTGGTCCGTATTTTCTTGGATGCCTTCATGCTTTCTCGTCTGCTTCTTGGTTATTGGACCAGGAAATATGACTGAGCTTGAAATTCTGCTTGCAATCAGTGCACTTGTTTTTCTTGCTCTCTCATTTTTTCCTCTTGTTTTTTTATCCCATATATTTATGGCTGCTTGTCATTTGTTTGTGTCAAGTACAACCTCAGCCTTCGTATGAGATGTTGCTTTTTACTGACTTTGGATTTGGTGGAAATACCGCGTTTGGCTAGCGAATGGGAAAAATAGGTCTTGTATGCTTTTCACTGTATATCATAGTGTGAGTATTGGGGAAGAAACCAGATGCAGACAGCACTATATTTTCTGCCAATGATAGCATGTCGTGTCATATGATTAATGGCAGTATGGGTTCAGCTACCATATATGCTGTATGTCATATCAGAGTTGTTGTGATTACAAGATTGTGATTCATAAATAGCATTCATGCCCACTTCAAAGTGTCATCAAAGCATTTCGAAGGTTCAGCCTCAGACAAGCTTGGCGCCTCTCAAGCAAACATGAAGGCGTCAAGACCGCCAAAGTCCATAGTTCAAGTTGACGAAACTGAAATGTAATTGCTTTTCTCAATGCTCGGTTTTTTCAAGTTGTAAACGAGGAGATCTTTTGCATGTCTACGATCCTTCCCACAAACGTAGCCTTGTATGGAGATGCTGCTCCGTTGCTGAGGGCGGATGTGGCCAATGCAAGAGGCATTTTATTACAGCAAACACTTTGACATGACAGTAGGAAAAGCACAGGTGTTACAGATAACGTTAAAGACGCTCTGGACGTAGAAGAAAGATCATTGGTGAATTCCGATTCTCCCCTTAACCCTACCCCTTGGCCCTACCCCTCCGTTTTGCGCGTTCACGTGGAGGAGTAGGGGTGTTCCAATTCCCCTTAGGACCGAGGGCTAGTGCGGAGTGGTAGGGCCATGTACCCCTCCAAACGGAGATTTTCCAGGGGCACACTCCAAACGGAGGGTTAAGACCTGCGCCGGGCGAATCACCGGAAAAATAATGGCTGCTAAGAAAAGTGCTGAAAGAAATCCACAAATGTAAGTATTTTCTCCATTGATAACGTTTTAAAATTTCCGACAACCATTGTATTGTTTAGTTTAACGTTGTTTCTATGTATAATGGTCAGTTTCTTCATAAAATGCACACGAAGAAAAAGCGCTAGTTGAGGCTTCAGTAAGGTTAACGTGACCAGGCTGAACGTCGCTAGCGGTGCTCTGCGGACAGCCCCGATACAGACATCAGGTTATCAATAAAAACTGCGGCAACCTGCTGGTATTCAGTTACAACGATAGCGTTATGGTATACAACATAAAAGATTGTCATGCACAAATCTGATTACCGTTAACATAACGTTACGTTACTCTGAAGTCACCTAGTTGTGATCCACGTGTGGGTTGTGAACGAATTGTCCATGTTGTAAAGTTAAATATGATTATAGCCACGTCAGGGAAGCAGAGCCGGAAAACGGCTACTCGTATAATCTGGTTTTGATTCAATACTGAACAAGTTTCACTGACATTTCTGTGGTTTATCGTTGCAGGGACTCCTGAGCAAACGAGGGTGCTCATTAGGTTCCGGCCTGACAATGAGTAGCGATTTCAAAAATCAAAAAGTGCTGGCAAACCACTGTGGGAGTAAACTGGTTCTTTGGATGCATGACCGGATACAAATATCTTTTTTTTTAACTCTTCTTGTTTGCTTATAGTTGTAATGCTTCCACAAATTGTGTGTGTTTGTGTATGTCTAGGAAATACCATGTAATGCCATTTCTTTAATGCCAATAATATAATTAAATGCTGTGTTTTCAAATTTGATTTGCATCATAACATTTTTATGTAAGCATAGTTTTTCCACATTTGAGAGTAATCCATTCTCTAAACTCTCTGAAAACAAACCCCATTACACACTCTGAGAGATATTCAAAGATTT
>CAAKHG010021756.1:0-13022 GCA_901007715.1 Dactylopterus volitans
GAGCTGACTTAATCCCATACATGTGTCTGTGAGTGTGTTGTATGTGTGCGCGTGTGTGTGCGTGCGTGTGTTCACCCTGGGCCTCCAGGCGTTGACGCTGCCCTCCTGGTGGAGGCGGGCGAGGCTGGGGCTCCAGCTGCGCAGCAGGGAGGAATGATATGAGGAGGCGCTGAAGCTGCGGTCAGGAATCTGCCTCCTCTGGAGTCCGAGAGGGAGAGAGCAGCCTGGGCACAAACAAACGCAGGTCACACTTGCATGCTGGGTAATGAACACCTGCAGATGCTGTTGCTGTTGGTCAAAACCCACTGTTGAGATCGCAGCCCAGCAGCTCCATCCGGAGCGCAGGCTGCTGCACAAAGCTGTGCGGCTGAATCCTGACGTAGCGAGCCACAAACGGCACGGCGAAGCGGTTCTCTTTCACTTTCGAGCTGTCCATGTTCCCATAAAAAATCTAAAACAGAGGATAAAGATCATCCTGGTGGCAAATTGTCATAAAAACGAGATGTCAGGCATCCTCCAGATCATCCATGGCAAAAGCTTTTAGGCTGGTCTCGATCCCTCCAAAAAGCAGTTAGTTTCCTATTTAAACATTTAAGCATCATCCATGAATATAAATCGGTGCCCAATAATCACTACTTGCTCGCATCTGCATTAACATGCAATGACAAATGTTTCTTTGGCCAAAAACTATTAAGCAGGCAAAATTAATTTTACTAACATGCGGGATCGACAATGTTAAAGGAGTGGGAGGGGAACGCAGACGGGAAGGGAAGCACGATTTTGATTTCCATAACTTGCATATTGGAGCTGTCGGGCTGATTTGTATAATGTTCTTAAACTAGCCAGGGGCATCACCTGATTGGAGAGTTTACAATTAAAATTTGTAGGCAAACACAAAGCCTGGGATGAGGATGACATCTGGAAGTGTACGGAATGTAAGGAAAATGGGCTGAAGACACAAAACCATGTGCAATTTCTGTTGGATCGTATTCGATAAACATAGATTTTAATAATGCATTCATCAGCTTTAATGACCAGTGTTTTTTACATGTTTGTTTGTTTTTAGCAGTTTAAAGGAGATGTTCTATTTTCTTGTGAACTTTCTTGTGAGACAGTTGGAACCACAATGCTCCGCAATTTACTTGTGGAATGTTTCACAATTTGAGTTTTTATACAAATACCCAAACAGTGAATGTTTTTGCAGCGAACTTTTATTCAGCTTCTGCTGTGCTGTGGAATCTCAAACTCATTTCCTTCTGGAGCTACTAAGGGATCAACATTTTATTGCCTCCCCCATGATGACCCTATCTGCAAACACTGTGCCCGACAGCAGGAAGACATACCATGGTTGGCCTGGTGGTGGTTCCTCTGAAAGTGGTCCATGTCTCCTTGTCCAGGCTGTAGGAAACGGTGAAGAATGAGATGTAGATGTCCCTCAGCCTTGAGCTGACCCCCTGCGTCTGCACGCCATGCAGCAGGGTCGGCTTCCGGAGGTCGACCTGGTGACATCGCATCATCAACATTGCGCTCTACTGCTGTTTAACGCATTACAAAAGAGGATTACATAACTGGTATTGGCATCGCGGATGATCAATTCGGATTTAGCGTTAGATAATTGAGCGTGAATGCGGCGCGAGCGGCGGGTCAGCACAGAGGAGAGCTGCATGTCTAACCTGTAACCATGACTGCTCGTTTCTGCCCATCCAGGCGTTGATGTAACCGGACTGATCCAGCCGCGCCAGCCTCGGCTCCCACCCGCCTGAGACACACACGTGCAAACAGTTGCCATGTTATCGACTCTGGATCTTTGGTTTTTTTTTAAGCTGTCAGATTCCACATCATCTTTTCATTTTCAGTGTACTTGGCATTTGGTGTAAGCTCGCTCTCTCTCTCTCCCCGTCTCTCCTAGCGTCTCAGAAACAAACCCGACACGCCGTCTTACCTATGTGATCTAAAGCCGTGATCTGCGAATCCTCGATCCTTCCCGACTTCATTCCCAGAGGGAAGACGCATCCTGCAGGTGAGCATGTGAAAAATAATTTTAGGCGTCGTGATTCTCCATTCAAAAAACCTTCCTTACCTCAAAAGCTGTGAAAAACGATAGTTATTCTTTACAGAGACAGGCTTAATTATATTTAAGATGAGAGGTGCATTATATAAGGAAATGTTGATATTTGTAACTGCAGAGGTTTACTGGATATTAACTGTGTGATGTTTAGGACGCTGACTTCACATTTTTACAGTGTTAAAATTGTGGGAAAAACATCTGACGTAATCCTCATGATAGCATGAAACACAAGAGCAGCGGCAAGAGTCAGCGCTCAGACTTTCGGTGGCTGCGAACTCTGCTTTACTGCCTGAACACATAGAAACGTCTGCAGCCACGATCAGACTTTTACTGCGTCAAAAAAAAAAAAAAAAAAAAAAATCAAATCATGAATTCCGAGAAAAATGAAATCTTCGCCATGTCTTTACCACGAAAGGAGTCAAAATAGGAATCCATTGAAATAGATCTGTTGCTTTTACTTTACCAGGCCCACGCAGAGTATCTTTGCCAGGTTTCACAAGCTGAACTCTAAAAATTATCACACCAGATTGCTAATTTCGGTCCTACAGCTACTAGCTGCATCGTCTTTAAAGGCATCTTTTCGTAAACTTCACTGAGTCAGGTTTTCTTACGTTTACGGGTGTTTAACCTTTAAATCTGTTCAAAACATTGCCGCCCGATTGACCCATTTTTCAACATGAAAAACACGCGCAACTGTAAAAAACTGCGCCAGTGATCTGTCGTGCGATCCATTCTGTTACGGTCAACGCTGCCAAACAAATCCATGGCTCATGTGACACGTGCACCTACGTGGATTATAGACCAGCAGTTTAGCCCGCATGCCGGCCAGCTGGTAATCTCCGATGGTGCACTCAACCAGCCACGTGCCGACGGTGGGGGGTCTCATCTCCACCGTGCCGAACACACCTGCAGGCGGGAGGAAGACGCGAGGGAACATTTCACTATGGATGTGTCTTGTTTCAGTTGCCGAAAAACTGCCAGCCAAAAAAATTAGGAAAAAAAATGCACAAGTGTGAGTCTAAGTTTGCATTTAAGCTTTTGTGGTGTCGGGAACAATGTCAGCATGAATGCCAAGTGTGTGATTCGGCTCTGCTTGTTCGCACATTCACTGTGACGCGATAAACCGCGCGTGCTGACGCGTGCCGGCACTCACCGGGGAAGAGGCCGTACACCCCCATGCGGTGATCTTGCTCCGCGCGAAGGGTGAAAGGCAGACCGTGGAAATGCACGGCGTGGTACTCGCCGTCGCTCCCCACGTTCAGGAGGTGCCACCTGACCTGCTGGTGCTGCGCGACCAACAGGCCAGGAAGTGTCTCTGCCACATAACCATTGATTGCTAATTGGGGCGGGGGGGCAAAAAACAAAAAACAGACAGGCTTAGTTTCTGAAAACCAAAGTAATCAACTAATTACAACAAACACGATTTGGTCTACCTGCAAACTTGTTGCTGGTGTGGTACCAGGGGTCCTCGGGGTCGGCCTGGCAGGGCGGGACACAGTACTGCTGCAGGTTCTCCTCCAGGTACCAGCTTTTGGTTTCGTCAAACATGTGGAAGAGGAGCGAGAACTCCTGGACGCTCGGCTGCGTCTTGTGACGGGTCTGCAGGGCCCCGGGCTTACAGACGATCAGCGGACCGATCAGGCCCGAATGAAGATCCCTCTCCTGCACGCCGGCAAAGAAATACGCGTTTTCCGTTTGTTATGTCAATCAGTCAAAAAAAACAAACTATGGCGCCTGTTTTTTCTTTTTTAAATAAAATTGGTGTTGAGCATCCTAATTAATGACCAAATGTGATAGGCCAAACCCGCTTTAACAATCAATACAGAATTTTAGATATCACTCAATACTTCCCCCAAAGAGCATAAATACCATGTTTTGTAAAAACTGCTCCCACATTTTTTCAACATATTTTGCTTGGCTTTGGCTAAATTTGTCTATTCACCATTGGAAGATATTCTATTTGATTGTGGCTATGATTTTTGATTCATTTATTATTATGAAATTCGAGTCTCAGCTCCCGGAGACATCATATCAAATCTGGTGTTCATAGATGCCGAATTTAGACAGTTCTATTTACTGTGCCATTTTTTTTTAATTCATGCAAATTAGCAAAAAAAAAAAAAAATCTAATATGGCCCATTTTTAATGGTCCAGCTGACCTTTTTGTAGAGCACACTGAGCTGGATTTCAAGTCTGTGCACCCTTTCAGGGTTTGAACCCTAATAAATGCAACCTAACTGAAAATAAAATAGACAAGACAAAAACTAAAACTACTGCTGCCTCACTTCAGTCTAGACTAATTTTTGTTTCAGCACACGGACAAAATGACTAATATTCCAGTAAAGATGCACGTACAAACACTGTAGAAATAGCTATGCTATTCATCTACGGAACATGATGCTAAACAGAGTCTGAGCGGGGACTTATGCGGACCTTGTCCACGGTGGAGTAGTACGCTCCAGCCTTGCAGTCAAATTCAGAATCAGTGGGACTCTGTGCCTTTGTGATTTTCCAGTTATAAGTGCGCGCCTCTCCGGGAGCCACAGGCTCTCCTGGGACCCCTGGTGGAGCAGAGGTGGAATGAGTTTGGGCAATGCCGGCCCCCTGGCTGCGATCATACACGCCCTGCAGGTGAAACGAGTAAGGCCTGGACGCCTTGTTCTTAAAGGTCACCTTGGATGACACAGAAGCAGAAAACAAAGGTCACCGACATTCAAACGAAGGCTTTATTTTTTAATCCTCTCGCTTTGCTTCGCTATGGCATCGCTCACAGTGAGGAGATCGTTCATTTCCACTCTGATGAAAGGTCCCATTATTCCCAAGTGTTCCTGAAGCTCTCCTCTGCTTGCAGGGAATTTGAAGTCTTGGTCCCTGTAGGCTCGGAACACGACCTTCTTATACTTTGGCAGGAACTTCCTCATCCCACGACGCATCTCTCTGAAGTGGAGGAGTTGAGTTAATTCAGCTGCTCGACTGCAGCGCTTCAAACTACGCGGAGTTTGATCTTCAACAGTTCAACATTCAGGACGTCGATGCGACACACTGGTTTAAACAGGAGGAAAACTTATTGTCTAATGTCGGGTTGTGTATGATGCATACATATGTTTTTACAGGCAACCACATGCTGCAACTCCTTGTTTATATGTGCCGTCTAATCAGCTTTGTTCAACAACCAGTAGGGACATTTGTAATTGTCTTTAACTTCTATAACATTGCTGCAATATTTTCTATGAACATTACAAGTACTAAATCAACATTTTAGGTAACACCCCTAATTGTTTTTCACTTCCCAGCGCCCATTTAGATAAGAAGATTGAAGGAATTTGACATTATGTATTGTACACCTGCCTAAATATCATCTACCGGCCACTGGTTAAATCAGAAAATTGATGCAGTGGCACAGAGCACTGCATGAAACCTGGATCCAGGGGCACACAGCTCAGCTCGGTCCAAAGTTATCAAAATCCCGTCAACAGTCAACGTAACACATGTTGATTGTTTAGTTTCCAAACTTCACCATCTTACAGAATTTGTACAGGAGCAGCAAAAAAAAAGAAGAAGCAAATTTCCCATAATGTCAAAATATGGAGCTTAGTTGCGGTTAGCTTAGCAAGCCTGCAGGGACGGAGAAGCCCAGCCACATCCACACTCTTAAAAGGTGCCTGCCAACTTGTGAGTTTAATGCGCGAAACAATGACATTTTGTTGTTTTCGAAAGACTGTGTGAGGTCACGCTCTCTCAATCTCCTACACTTCCCTTCTGAACTTCCCCCATTTGGAAATCCGAGTCATCTACCTTTCAGTTTCACCCTCCTCCTGCTGCTTTGGTAACAGGCTGCCTGCCCTCTGCGTCCTCCCTAATGACCGTCATCACTCACTCCTCTCTCGCCTCTTGTCTTGTTCCCTCATCTTTCAAATCAGCCACAGTGACTTCCACACTGAGGACACCTTCTGCATACCCTTACAGTTTTGTCCTATCTCTAACCTGCCTTTTCAATCAAAAATCCTTGAAAAAAAACAAAAAACAGTTGGATCTCAAGTTCACCCTCACTTGTATGACATTAACCTTTATGAACAACTTCAGTCTGGTTCCCGCTCTCTCCATCGCACAGAAACAACCCTGGTAAAAAATCCCTAACGACCTCCTCATGGCAGCTGCGTCTGGACCCTTATCTATCCTCGTCCTCCTTGATGGAAATGTGGCCTTTGACACCATCTCTCACAACATCCTCCCTGACAGACCAGCCTACTTCGGTATAACAGACACACCCCTGGATTGGTTTAAATTCTATCGCTTATTGTCATTCGTTCAACTCAGAACCTTCAAATCTCATCCATTTCCAGTCACCACCGGTGTTCCCCTGGGTTCTGTCCTCGAGCCTCTTCTGTTTATCATCTATTCACTTCCTCTTGGCCATGTCTTCCGTACATCCATATCCACTGCTATGCGGATGGCACCCAGGTCTACCTACCTCCACCCTCCTGCCCAACTCCCTCTCTGATTGCCCAAAGGGAATCAAATCCGGATTCTCTTGCAGCTTTCTCAACCTAACCTGATAAAACCGAGGTTCTCCGCATTGCCACCAAATGCACCTTGACAAAACTTGACAGTTTTTCCGCTGCCATTGACAACTCATCAGTTTCTTCCTCCCCTTAGGTTTAAAGTCTGGGTGTCATGTTTGATGGAACACTATCTTTCCGAGCTCACATCAGTAATGTCACCCGGTCTGCATATTACCATCTAGGTAACATTAATTGCCTCCATCTGTTCCTCACACCCAACAGTACCGCCATTCTTCTTTGTATGCTAGTCACATCCCGCATTGACTACTCCCTTCTTTTTGGTCTCCCTCTCAAGTTCCTCCATAAACTCTAACCGGTTTAGAACTCTGCTGCTCGCATCAGCAGCAGCGCCCCCTCCATCAATCACATCACTCCTGTCCTTCAGCAGCTTAATTTCAAAATTCTGCTTCTTCCTTTAAAGGTCATCCATAACCTTGCTTTTCTTTACCTCTCTTAACTCCTCTACATCAACATACCCACCCATCCTTCTGACTGCACCACACGCCACCTTGACTTCCATGGGGTCTAGAAACCTTCAGCCACTCTGCTCCTCCACCTTTGGAACACCCTCCCACCAGACATCCATGACATTGTTTTTTGAGTGTCATCTCAAAATGCATCTATTTGAACTGGGATACTCAGCTTGGTTGTTATTCATCGCACACATTCATCACATTAATCATTTGTTCATAATGAATGTGCCTGCAAATAAAGTGTATTGATATTATTATTCAGCTTCCTCACCGTGACAACAATGATGTTTGCCACAGAGTTACAGCACGTGACTCAACCATTAAACCACCAGCAGTGGACTTTACGCAAAAAATTAAAAAATAGATCAAACGTGTTAGTTATTAGTGACCTTTAAAAATGCCGGTAGGTGGCTTTTTAAGCCTACGGCATCATCAGGCCCGTCAGTTTGACCCATGGATGGCAACCCTACCTGGGTTTGATAAGCTGATGTGGCTTTCTGATGCCGTAGTCCCAGGTGATCTCCTCTGCAGCAATGTAGTAGTGGCGATATCTGATCCCGGCGGAGCGTAGATCCATGTAATCTGTGGCAAATATATCGGATGTGTTGTCCACCTATAAACAAATGAAGGAGGGAAGCGTTTTGAGTGTTTTTTTTGGCACATGCAGAGGCACTAAGGCGGTGTGCAACACACACAGAAAGACAGCAGTACCTCTCTGCTATAGTCATCATATTCTAGAGAGAAGTCAATAGCTGTGGCGTTGTTGTTGAGAGCAGTGGTGCCATTGTATTCCAGACTCAGCAGGTCCACCATCTGTTGCTCGGGATCAGACCGAACGTGGTCTTGTCGCAAAAAGTTTTCATTCGTCTCCACGTCTGAAGCCTCCGTGCTCTGTGGCAGAGTTCTCTCCTGTAAGATCTCGTTGTTTCCTTCAAGCACTTCCTTTGTCTCGTTATTTCCACTTGGCATTTCCCTCCTTTCCTCAGTTTCCATCTCTGCGGTAGCATTGGTCCTTATTTCTGCGGCCTCCTTACCAATCGCCACTTGACCCTCCCCATCTGCTGCGGTTCCGGAGCTGACGTCTCCATCTGTCCAGTTTCCTTCCGCCTGTCTTCTCCGCCTGGCACCTCCTTCTCCTTCGGGTTCAGCCTCATTCAGAGCCACTGTCCGCCCCGCGTCCACATCAAGCTGCTCCAAGATGTCCAGAGGTATTCCTCCATCTGAGTCATTGGTTAAATTAGCTTTCCTCAGCTGACATTCTAAGTCTTGTGTGTCGTTGCACCCGCCAACCGAGGTGTGATTTTGAGGTCGGCTGCTTCTCGGTCGCACGTATAGCTGATCGATGTAGTCAGAGATATCGTCTTCATCTTCATCGCGGTCAACGAGCGGAAAGTCTCCGTTGTCGCAAGAACGCACAGAGTAATGAATGCTCATCCCGCGGCTCTTGAGGCTGCCATCGAAGGCACTGATCTCCCACTCACCTGAGAGAGGAAATTTGAAGAGATCGTATCAAATCTGGTGGTTCAATACATCCATCAAAAGCACAGATTCATTTCTCTCTATGTAAACCCAAACACTTCTGGACAGTCTATACCGGTCTAGCCTGGACGATGTGGTCTTCAACGCTGACTTGACTTTATTCAAGTTTTGCCGAATCAGAAAAACTCAAGATTTTAACCTTCTACACATCTAATACGTGCTCCGGTGAGCTCCACACCGAGACGTATGCTACCGAAACTTCAGCTACCTCTCAATTCCATCTCCATGGAAATGGTCATGCCAGTCATGGGGAAGAGGGTGAGGACGGTCTGGTGGAAGCCTTGGTGCTGAAAGAGGTTTCCTGTGAAATAGATGGAGAGGAAGTCGCTCTGGGTGCCCACGCTGGCCACGTGCCAGAAGGTGACGTCGGTCTGACACGTCGCAAACTGGCGCCTGCTGAACATGACGCCGTTTATGCCTGGTGGAGGGAAATTAAGCACAAGCGGGTTTTTGTTTTGCCTCGGCAGAGCAGGAATGAATTTTTCGTGTGTTCGAGAATGACACCTAGATGGACTCACTGTAGATGACGTTGGAGTTGTAGGATTCAGCATCTGTGGTGTTGGCGGGCTGCTGGCTGGACTGGCGAATGTTTTCGTTGACATACCAACTTCTGTTCTCGTCAAAGACGGCGAATATCAGGCTCCACTCTTTATCCGGGCCCAGCTACGGATTCGCAAAGAATGCAGAGACATGAGGTATTTTACTACATGAGGACGAATTCGAGACAATACTGCACTCTTTTGCACTTTGACCAGACTTTCCAAACAACTTTGTAAGCAGAGAGTGAGCGCCACGTTGACAGTGGTGCTATAGTGCTAACCAGGCGTCCTCTCCTGTCGATGGCATCATGCTTGCAGATCAACATTGTGCCCACCAACCCCGAGGCCAAGTCCCTCTCTGGGGACACAGTACTCTGATATATGTGGGTCAGACACTGGGGGTCTCCGTCCAATGGCCCGTCATCTGTCGTTAGCCTCCAAATGTAGCCAAACGTCTCATTGGGGAGCACTCCCATCGAGCGCAAGTCCTTCTCCGCAGCTGTTTATCAGTCATGGATAAAAAAAAGATCATTGCTTAGATGTCAAATGGCAAAAGCTAATTCTTTAATTTCTCCTTTATCCTCATCCTGTGTAGTTTACAGGCAAATCATGTTCCATAACTCTGCGTTTGAGTCGTTGTCCAGTTACTTGTGCTAGCTGAGACCCTTTTTTTCGTAGCAAAGTCCCTGAATTATTGGAAAACTCCTCTGGAAATGGTAGCCCCTCTTATATTTCCTTCAAGTATTCAAAAACTAAAATCACATTTGTGTCTTGCCTTGCATACCGTTTGTGGATCTCCTCAGTGGGTCGATCTGGGTGAGGCCACTGGGGTAGATATTATAAGGGCGACTGGCCAGGTTTTTGAAGATGATCTGCGGACAAAATTCGAGCCAGTGGGGTTGGTGTTATTATCAGGAAAAAGCAAAGAAAGCAAAATAAAGAGAAACCTCTCCTCTTGAATGGTCGTCAGGTTTTCTGGCGTTGTCAAGCCTGCCATGCCCAAAAGTCCAAACAGTTTGCCGCAACTCGACGAACTTACATGAAAGCGATCGTTGACTTTCCCCTTCAGACGTGGACCCACCAGTGACTGGTCAGGGTTCTTCCGCTGAGTGAAGGACCTGTCCGTGTACTCCACATACACCACCTTTTTATACGTGTAGCCACGCGTGTGCCGAGCTGCGTGCAAATACTCCGACTGCAACTCGCTGACGTGTGGAAGAGAGAAGAGCCGCTCAGTTCAAAACATTCACGTGATTTGCGGTATTTCCTTGTCCCACCTCCCCCTTCCTCCGCCTCCCACCTGTCTGAGGGCGAGAGATGAGGAGCGTAGTCCCAGGTGACCTCTTCGGCGGCGATATAATGCTCCCAGGTTTTGAATCTACCGCTGGATCTGATGTGCGGTTGCGGCCTCATGGGCTGAAAGCTTATGGTATTGAACAGATCCTCTTCCTCGCTTTGATAGTCATCGTTGTCCTCGAGATCCTTGTTCTTGACCTTACGCAGGTCAGGCCCCGGCACTTCAGGGCAGTTCTCCACCGTGAAGGACGCCTCCATACCATCTGGACATCGCAATAGTGGAGATTGACAACCAGTCATAAGCCATGTAAAGCAGAGGAAGCTGCCTGAATGGGCCTCTCTTACCGTAGCGGTGGGCGTGTAGCTGGCAGCTGATCCGGAAGCTGCCTAAAGTGGTGGGTTTCATTTCCGCTGTGGTAAACGTCATCGGAGTCACCTCCATGGAGACTTTACGATGGTTCATTACCTGGAAAAGCCAACGCACTGTGAAATTCTGATAGCTTTCTCCCAACCATTGCCCCAGCCAATGGAAAAACACGGGTTGCCTGCAATTATAGATCCTTGGCGTTGAAATGCGTACGAACAACCGCTTAAACGCAGCGTGAGCTGATCGCTGACGCCGCTGGCCGAGGTGGTCTGGGAGGCATTTCCCCGCATATCTTTTGTGGAGTTAACGTGGATGTGCGCCAATGCTTCGGCAAGGACGAAACAATGGACGTTACTTTAAGCATGAACTTGGTCATACATTAAAACAGCACCGTTATTTCAATCTTAGGACCATAGAAGCCCCGGTAGAGTCGGGTAAATAGTATAAAGAATCCATTTATTTCATATCTGAGATTTCTAGTAATTAGCACATTTTGTCTCCTTCTGCTGAAAAGTAAGAAGACGTCTCCTCCACGGTTAAATCCGTTAGCAGCGACTAAAGTTTTAGGGTAAACTTGAATTACCTGCAGCGTGTGATCCTGGAACTGGATGGAGTGGATGTCTGGAGATGAGCCCATCCCGATCATATGCCAGGTCACATAAATACGACTCTGGCACAGTGTCAGACCTAAACACACACACACGCGCACGCACACACACACACACACACACGCACACACACACACAAAGAAAATGAAGCCAAATACTAATTATACAGCCGAGCACAGGGTTAGAATACACCTTGAGGGGACTGTCTACAGCCAGCGTAGCTCGCTACCAGGCAACGTGGCGTTGATATATCCATTAATGGTGTGATATTCCTTCCTGCTGTTGCTCCTCAGAAACCTCTCTCGGCTCCTCCTCTCCCCCACCGCCCCATACCAGCTCTTGCTCTCATCAAACACTGCGAACAGCAGGACAAATGCTGGATTTCTCCTCTGGCCGTCTTCTGTGAACGCACCTGCAGGAACATGCACACATGCACACTTAAGCATTGGAAAAAGAGGCGTGACCAAAGCGTGTGTTTGACAAATGTACAGAGATTTCAGAGATTTAGAGGATACTTTTTTTTTATGTCGTACTGTATTCCAAATTAATGCCAATTCATTCAGTAAGAAAACTGCTCAGCTCTTGAAAATAACACAGATGATGTCAACTGCGTTATAAACTAGACACATTTCAAAGCTGAAAAGGTGCTATAAAGCTGCATTGCGGGAAATGTAGGATGGTTGTTTTTGGAGTTTCAGCCAGTCTTATTCGGGATGTTTTGTCGGATGTTCTTCAACCCCCGATACTGTGCGTTGGTTACTGACTGCATCACCAGAAACAGTTGCACTATAGCTTTTTTTGAGCCTGGTGGATTTGCTATGTCGACAAACCACAGCTAAATGACCACTTCATGTTATCTTTACTTGACTTATCGTAAGTCTGATTAAACCTGGTCAGGAAGACCACTTAAATGATGATTTTACTCTGACCATCTGAGTTTTATTTTGTATTTTCTTAGCTTCCAAAAAGCTCAAACCTGAACTGTGTGACAGGCCGAATTTGTACATTTGCACATGTGAAATTGAAGGAAAAAAAATGGCTGCCCGTCCGTGTGTGTAATACCGTGACAGGTCAAAATTTCCCACTTCCCCCACACACTGACTTGACTTGCAGATGAGCAGAGCGCCGATGAGTCCTGAGTTGATGTCCCGGACTGTATCCACTTGGGATGAGTAGGAGTAGGTGAGGCACTCCGGGTCGCTGGTGGTCGGACCATCATTAGAACTGATGTCCCACACGTACTCATAGTATCCTCCAGGAGGGATGGCGTCATCCTCCTTCTCCTTGCCTGCCGTGGAGTCATCGTAACCGGCTCCTGGAGGGAAAACACACAGCGTGACATCAGACTGTGACTCATTCACAAGGAGAGCCGCTTATAGTAGGAAAACTGCTGTCACTGTAGTATAAAATCAGACACAAACACGTGCATGTAGTCTGGCTCAATCCACCTTGGCGGGAAAGTCATATAAAAAGAAAATCCCCTAACAGGAAACAGGAGCAAAAAAGCCGATTGAGCCCCCCCCCCCCCCCCCCCCCCCCCACACCCCCCCACCCCCCCCCCCCCCTCGTT
>CAAKHG010021767.1:0-25277 GCA_901007715.1 Dactylopterus volitans
TGTGTGTGTGTGTGTGTGTGTGTGTGTAGGGTGCACGCAGTGGTAATCAAGAGATTTCAAGACTGTGGAGTTTCCATTCCACAGAGGTGCTTAGCTCCTGCGCCACAAACTGGGCAAAACAATGGAAAAAGAAAAAAAAAGAAAAGAAAAAAAAAAAGCCCAACAACTTCCAAGTATAAAGTGATCTATCAGTCTGGGACCCGTTTACGCATCTAAAAAAGAGTCGTTTCTTCCCCCCCAAATTAGCAGTGTGTTGATTCGGGTCTACGCTTTTGCGCTGTCAAAGGCGCATGGCGCTTTTTTAACGGCGTTTGGCTCGCATGGCAACAATCCACCAGGCTCTTGGCTGTCTGGGAGAGGTCAAACGCCAAACCTCAGACCTTTTCCAGCCAGCGAGCTCTTCCACACTGGAATGCATGGAGCAGTCAGCTCTCAGCAGGAGATGGACGGGACTTTGCGTCAACCTCGCAAGCTTGGACTCCTGATGCGGAGCCGTAGCTTTCGCTTGCTGACAGCGCCCTGAAAAATATGCAGGATTAAAAACAGCGGGTTTCCCAAAAAAAACATTTATTACTTCTAAAGGGGAAAAAAAATATATATATATGAACACAATCTAAAAAGGCTGAATTAGGATGAAGAGTGTGACAAACAAACTAGATCAGCTCTGACATCTGGCCGCCGTTGGTCATCCAGTGTGGAAACGCACCCACGGGAGCGAAGGGGTAAGCGTCGGCGGCAGGTTGCACGTTTATTTCGGGGAGAGGCTCAGGTCTGGCTGCAGCCACGGCCAACTGGGCCGAGCCGGCGTCCGCTGCGCTCTGGGAGGACGTGGTCACGGCGGCGGCGGCGGCGGCGGTGTTGGTGCCCGCCGCTGTGGTGCTGGAGGGAGCCGGGCGGTCACTTCTGGCTTCTGTGGTGGCCGAGCGGTCAGCGGAAGCCGGAGCAGAGCTGGTCTCCTCGAGCTTGGAGCACAGCGCTTGCAGGGTTAGGGGAACGGACATGCACCTGAGTCCAGAGCAAACGGTGTCAGGGGAGACCCGGCTGAGAGGAAACTACGCACACCTCCCGACACAGGCGTCGTTAAAGTCCATCCATTTCACGCTTCTGCGCGGCGAAAACGCAAGATGCAAAAGGTGATCCTGCTAAAGGAGGAGGAAGGCAGGGTTGTGTGAGTCGTGAAGACCATACCTCTTCATGACACTGCAGGCATACTCATCCATAGAGGGTTTCTCTGTTCCTGCTCCAAACAACCTGCAGGTAATCTGATGAGAGCTGGAGACGTTCACCAGCACTGTGGAAAAAAAAAAAAATCACAATAAGTCAGAGCCTTTTTCTTTTCAAGTTTACATTCTTTTTATGTGTTGTGCCCCTCAGCCATCAACTATTTCACTCCATTAAAAAGAATAAAAACGCTCACAGACGGCGAGTGAGTCAGTGTCAGGTCGGTGGAAGGTCACAGAGAAGCTGGTGTCTGACTCCACGAGGACTTCGAAGTGCTGGTCACACGCTGAACCTGACAATTAATAACGTAATCGTCTTTTTTTTTTTCTTCCTTCTTTCCATACTAAGTTGGCAGTGTGAAAGGTTCTTCTACCTGGATGAGCGCACACGCAGCTCCTCAGCAAGGCGTTAATGGTGCACTGATGGCGCAGCAGCTCCACCAGAGCAGGGACGTGGCCGGGGTGGGTGAAGGGAACGCTGTCCACCACGGTGCCTCTGCGGGCGGGAACGTCCCACGCGGCTCCGGGAAAAACATAACTGTGCATCACATCGCCAGGAAGAGGCTGCGCAAAGAAAAAAAAAAAGAAGAAAAAAAAGGTGTTGATCCTTTTTGTCTTACACATCTAACTGTTGAGCTGGAAACAAACCCATTGAATTTGCACACTTAGTCATCACAAGCATGTGAAACCAGACACATACCACAGCAAAAACAGCGTCTTGCTCATCAAAAGTCCCCTTATGGCTGTTTGCACTTATGGAGCCTCTCAGCAGAAGCTTGGGAAATGGTGCCCACTGCAGGCCAACATCTGGAACAGTCACATCTGGGAGGAGACAAGGAAAAATGGCAGAATCCAGATGGGACTAAAATACGCGCTTGAGGGCCAGTTTCTCAAACAAGAACAGAAAAAAAAGGCAAGGTATAATTCTTTAATTATGAGTGAAAAGAAAAATGCTCATTTCGTACAGAAGAAGCATCCATCGTGACGCAACGATACAAACCTGTAATTTGGCTGATCTTGTTGACGAATGACATCATCACCGGGATCGCTGGCTGCAATTTGAGCAGATAGCAGGCGGGCAGGGGCTCGTGCGGCGCCTCGCTCAGCGGCGCGAACACAGGATAACTGCATCAGCATAAACATGACCGGCACAGAAACTTAGACCGACCGAAATTATCCAGTGGAGTGAGGGATTAAAGGACGCGTTACCCCTGAGGGCCCAGCTGGAGAGGCATCGGCATCACAGGCGCCATCTGAAGCCTGTGAGACACAGCGCTGGGGCCCACAAACACCTGAGCCACCTGCACGACTGGCTCTGCATCTGTTATTGATTTAAAAACGCACAAGCGCAGGGGACACCTGAAAGACTTAACGGTCAAATTCCAACCTTAAGACGACACACGTATTACTGCAGTCAGAACGTGATTGCATGTTTGTCTTTAAGAGCTTCAGTATCTCACGTGGAACTGAGGTCTCCATTGCATCAACTGGGCTCGTATAGAACTGGAGAGTCAAAGGGCAGTCTAGAATAAAAAAATTGGACCAGTTTAATATATATACACATCTGTATGCGTATCTTGCGTTTCTGTTTCCTGCCATTATGAACCTTCTTTTGCAGGTATTAGACAACCAATCACGCCATTGTTAATCAGGTCCATCTGAGACTCGGTGTCCTTTGGGAGCCTGAAATAAATAAATAAATAAATAAATAAATAAATAGTGATGATTGCAGTGTTTCTCGCACCTTATTTTACATCACTCACCTTGGCAGATGTGCCATTTCTTGCAGGTCCTTTCCCAGGTATTGGAGAGATGCAAACAGTTTTAATTTGATTTCACTGACAAACAAACAAACAAACAAAAAAAAGGACACATAATATGACTGCAAGAATCATCCAAATGCTCGGGCTAATAAACCTTGCGTGAGTATTAACTTGTCTCCGGGGATGTTGTACTGGTTGAAGAGGCCTTTCAGTTTCATGGAGAAGTCGGCAAAGTGTTTCGACCTGCGTGGGCAGCCATGCGGAAACGCAGTTAGCGCGTGCGTCTGGAGCTTTGAAGAATCATTTTAGATAGCGCCGCCATCCCCAGACGCCGTATTTGGGGATAGCAGCAAATGTCAGAATTTGAGCGTTAAAAACTGCAAAGTCACTCACCTCAGCAGCTGAAGGAGGAACTCGCTAGACTGCAAGACGAATTTCATTACATTAGCCTGCGTGGTTACAAAGGGGAGTCGTGTGATTGGACGACCGGACGCCAGCACTTACAACTGGGGATCCTCCGTGCGGGGCCACCTTTACCTCCTTCACGCTGCCGCATGGGAGCAGCACCACCTCCAGGTAGAATAAGTCAGCCGTCAGGTAGCAGGTGGCCTCCGTCACGTGGAAGCCCATCCTGAGGAGGGAACGTGAACATGGAGGGAGCTTAGCGGGACCACTTCTGCAGTGGAATGAGGTGACAAAATAATAATAATAAAAAAAAGGCATGATGTCAGCACCCTTGTTGTTTGGCTATCATTTCCAGGCGAGACCTCATGGCGTTCATTGAGGAGCCTGCAAACAGAGGGACAGACTTGCTCGCAGGCGAAGCTAAGAAACGGCGACAGCATTTATTCATGGAAGTAAAGCACACATTCATCATCGCCGTCATCAGTGTCAATCTTTGTTCACCGTTAAACACCTCCTGGAGCCTTTCTAAGGATCTAACCAGCTGCTCACAGCGTTTGGATTCATCTCTGGATTTGTCCTGTTTCGGGAAAAGAACAACAAGGGCAATTGACCAGTAGTGTGACAATGTCGTCCTTGTGTAAACCGACTTGGGTCCCCCGCCCATCCCAGCATGCAACACACACACGCACACACGTGCTGGCACAGGGAAATATTGTCATTTGCATGCTTTGCACTCTGAGAATGGCACACTTGGCTGTGTGGAGACGCATTTTGTGCACAAGTGCACCCCCACCACAACTCTACCCTAAATTTGTTTCTTGATAGGCTCGACCCCTATAAAAGTCCTTCTGAGCATGGCCGCTGGCAGATGTGGCTGCCAGCCAAAAAAGGGCCTTATCCCCTCGGAGCACACGTCACGTCAGACCACCGCGGATTCCATCAAGTTTCTTCACCAGACGCTGGAGGCCGACCGCTGCCAAGCCCAGCGTCTTATTATTGAAAGGTATTATCTGTTCCTGCTGCTCCAGCCATGACAAATCTAAAGAAAACTAACTCGCCCTCTCCAGAGCATCGGCATCAGTATTAGTATAACAGTGCTCCAGATGCCTTATATAGCGTACTACATCTCAGCCTATTGTTGCACAAATGCACTACGAGTTTGGGCTCCATATACCCGAATGACGCCTCCCAAAGAATGGACTCTATCAGTGTAAATATTGCATAAAAACAATAAGGCAACCAACAGCAAATATATGCCAAACAGAAACAAATTCCAGGTCCAAGACTGTCTCGTTGAAGTTAGAGAAAGAAGAAGAGGCAAGAAGCATTACTGTGAACTGGACCTATAAAGACGCGACTATCAGGGCTCAGACTGCTGATCGAACAACAATGACCCGAATGTTGCAGGATAGATGATCTCATTCTCAGTTGGTCACCATGCAGATGATGATTTGCATATCAACACGTGAAAGAGACCCTCCAGTTTCTAGCTCAAAACCTATTAATACTTTTCCAGCAAACGTAAAGCAAGGAGCAGCCCGCACCGACAACAGCCCTTTATTATCTTTGTTTGGGTGATCACCATAATATCATCTTGAGTCTTTGCTGGCCATTTACATCTGCACACTTTAAAGCTCTGGAAACCATTAAAAAATGTTTAGCTTTTACACTTTAAAATCTTGAGCTTTTTTCCAGGAATAATAATAATAAAAAAAAAAAAAGAATGCTCTGGTGTCAGCTTATCTGCTTAATGCTCGTCTTTGCAGGCCAACTACTGCATACTTTAAGTTACAGACACAATTCAGCTGAATTTTGAACGTTGAATGTTCAGCAAGTTTTTAAATTTATTTTTCCATCAACGTTTGTAAAATAACTTTTAAACTTTACAATGTTATGTTTTTTTTTAAATGCCAATATATAATTTGATGTCTCTCATGCTAACCTTTTTGCTTTCATATCTCCCTCACCATGGCAACCATGCTTTCACTGCACGTTGTCATACACTTCATGCCATTTTATCGACGTGACATCAAAGCGAGGTTACATTTAATGGGATAAAAATGATTAAAATGTGTTCAAATTACAGGCGCGCATGACTACAAGTAAGTGTGTGACATTGTTATTTGCTTCTTCTTTATGACATTAATTTAGCCATTGACAGCATTGTTCCAACAGTTCCACCCAGCTCTCGAACACACTTTCTGCGGAAAATGCACTTTTTTCTTTATTGTTTTTTTTTTTTTTAGAACTGTGCCGACTAAAAGTTGCGTTTCACTCACGCAGAGCCGAAAGAGGCAAAGAGTCCGGACTCACCATGCATCTGCGAACGAGCAGAAACGTCTCATTCCAGGTTTTCTCTGCGTATTTCACGCGCAGCTGCGAGAGTATGGACTTCATCACTAAATGTGTATGTGTGTGTGTGGGGGGGGGAAATGGACAACCCTTTAAATTTGTTGCTTTTGCCAGTGCTTCTAATTCAATCTAAAAGCCCAAAGTGAACATCGAATTGTGTGCTGACAATGCTGCAAACGAACGACGGAGCAGCATCACCTGCCGTGCGGAAGCTTTTCCGTGTGTCCTTGCGCGTCCGCCCTGGAACCTTTTTTTTATGCGGATTGGCCAATTAATCACGTTCAAAGCAACCGCCCTCAAACTTCCACCAAGCCAAAAAAAAAAAAAAAAAAGTGTCTCTGTCACAATTAATATTGGCCACCAAATGAAGGGGTTTTATATATTCATGTAAAAAAAAAAATTAAAAAAATTAAAAAGTTGCCAGTGCACGTTGGCTGGGAGTCCCGGGCGGGCGTTGCCAGACGGGGGCCAAACCCACAGCGCGAGAGCAGCGACTCAGCCTGCCCGCTTTGCTAGCAGCCGCCAGCCGACTCCGCCTAGCCAGCTAGCATGCTAGCCATGAGCTAAACGGGGAGCTAGCCAGTCCAATCGTGATTCAGCCTCCGTCGGAACGCCGCACCGAGGTGAGCACCGTTTAATTTACCCGGCAGGTGACACCGGTTTACCGACAGCCTCGCCGACACACACCTCTCCTTTATTTCTTACGCCGAGTCGGTTAGTTGTGATTAGCCGCTAAGGCTAGCTTCTTTTTTTTTTTGTTTTTTTTTTGCCTGTGCGGGACCACCCTTGGCTGACCAGCGAGGAGGCTGGCGAGCCCGGAAGGGTCCGACATCTGTTGCGGGGTGTCCGGTTTTTGAGGATTTATCTTAAATCACGCGTGCCTCCCCCTCGTTTCGAGCTCAGCCGCGGGATTATCAACCACGAGTTGACGCCAACCAGCTGGGGGCAGAGCTGGTTAGCTGGTTAGCCGCGTCGGCCACTGTTGTGTGCGTCGAGCCGCGGCAGTTTACCTGCTGTTGACATGTCAACACCCAACTTGCTAATGAGTGGACATTGTTGTCGTTTCTTTTGCTGAGCACAATGCGTCATTATTTGTGATGTCGGCTGTCTATTGTCTCGCCGACCTCTGTCACACACGCTCAGCTAAACACGCAGACCGCCGGCGTGCCCGACGTGCCGTGTGGACGCCACGTTAATATTAGTTGCTAATCACGCGAGCTGCCCGTTAATTAGCTCGGCGAGCTAATATGACGGCCAGCGCTCTCTTACAGCGAATTTTGACGCTGATTAACCGGCATCATATCGAGAACACACTGTTAAATACTTGCTCTGTGCCTAGATCGATACATTACAGACGTGTGGAAGCCCCGGTGCCATCACAGACGCCCATGTCACCAAATCTTAATAAAAAACAAACAAACCCCAAAACACCCACCAAATTCGTTCAATCTGGATATCATAAGACATATTTTAATGTCATTGGGTTGCACAATTAAACTCTGTTTGGCAGCGGCCTTTCTTTGTAGCGGCCCCAGTATCAAGTGTCTAAAAATAAATAAATACTCAGTTAAGCACCTGCATTTTAAAAATAGAATAAACGTTTGAAAATAGAATGAATGTGTGTCAATATATGCGCAGCATGAAAAAAAAAACGTTCTGGAAGAAGGCCCCCGAGCATACAAAAAAAAATTGGTGTGGTAAAGGCCACATATACAGTATGTGTCATCATTATTCCGATAAGATGAATGTGTCATAACTGTGTGGGCTTAATGAGTCAAAACAACAGTGTCTTCAGTGCTAAATTATAGACTCCCCAGCTTGTTAATTCTGATAACTGCCTACTGGCTGCTTTCCTATCTTAAAGGTGTGTGCGTGCTAGTGTGTGTGTGTGATGTGTGTGATGGGATGAGACACTTGTGTCCACCTAATGGGCATCGCCTCCACAGTCGTGGTGGACAGTCCAGCGCTGGGAGCTGACCACCGAATCGTTTTTACACATGTCAGACTTCGACCGGCCCTGTCAAATGCCGCCAGATGCTCCCCAGAAGTCTTCCCCTCTGCTGCTAAATGGTTTTCGCAGGTTCCCGGCGTTCTTGGCTCAGCTATTTGTACACACTGTTATTAAGTGATAGGGAGCGTTTCTGCAGACACAGCTGGAGGGATGAGTGACAATTTAATGTTAAAAAGCAGCTTTTATGCCTGCTGTGGTTATTATCCCACTTCATTCGCTGCTCTCTCTCATCCAGGTGCAGACAGCCATTCTCCGCTTTGCATTCGTAGTACAACAGGCCTTCTTTTTCTCACACATAGGCATGGAATTTTGAGTCAGAAATGATGAAACCCATTAGGCTTGCCTCTCCCCACCCCCTCCCCCCCTCTCTGCAGGAATCGTCATTTAATCCGTTGCTACGACTGGAGTTGTGGGTTCGATTTTTACAGCGTTCATTTCACAATCCTTCCCGTCACCTTGGACTTTTCCCCCCTGAAACTCGGATCTCTTGTTACGCCGAGCCATGGCAGCTGCTAAGCCCAAAGGGCAGAATTCTCTAGCTCTTCACAAAGTGATCATGGTGGGCAGCGGAGGAGTGGGGAAGTCGGCGCTCACTCTCCAGTTTATGTATGATGAGGTGAGTGTGCGTTTGTCATCCACGCAGCGCAGTAAATTGCACACATTTGTTCGGATCATCAAGCTTGGCCGTCGCTGTTTTTACCTTTTGGTCAATTTCTCCTCAGTTTGTTGAAGACTACGAGCCCACCAAAGCAGACAGCTACAGGAAGAAAGTGGTGCTGGATGGGGAGGAGGTACAGATAGACATCCTTGACACAGCCGGACAGGAGGACTACGCGGCTATCCGGGATAACTACTTCCGCAGCGGCGAGGGTTTCCTCTGTGTCTTTTCCATCACGGAGCTGGAGTCATTTGCAGCAACAGTAGATTTCAGGTGGGGCCGTGAGCGTGATTTAATTAAACACTCCCACATCCGGTTTAATGACTCTGATCACTGGCTATTCCTCTGCTAATTTGCTGAACCATGCGTCCCCTTTTTTTGACATACAGAACATCATCAAAACTAGGAGTTTGTTTGGCGTTTCTCCCGACTCTTAGCAAATGCCATCGAAGTGGCATGAGCTCAACTTCAGCCAGCAGTAGCCAGTTTGTTTACACACTTCACGGCTGAGTGACGTCTTCCTCTTCTGCAGGGAGCAGATTCTGCGAGTGAAGGAGGATGAAAACGTGCCCTTCCTCCTGGTCGGCAACAAATCGGACCTGGACGACCGGCGGCAGGTCAGCGCGGACGAGGCGAAGGCGCGAGCCGAGCAGTGGGGGGTGTGCTACGTGGAGACCTCCGCCAAAACCCGCGCCAACGTGGACAAGGTTAGCGCGAGAGTCGGAAGATAAGCGCCGACCTTGTTTTGCTTGAGTAAGCAAAGCTGATGCCGGGGGTAGGGAAATTTGAGCTTTTCACGTGTGATGTGTCTTGAACAGGTGTTCTTTGACCTGATGAGAGAGATCCGGGCTAGGAAAATGGAGGACAGCAAAGAGAAGAACGGGAAGAAGAAAAGCAAAAGTTTGGCCAAGAGAATCCGAGAGCGATGCTGTATTTTATAGTGGTAAAGGAGAGCAGGATAGCTGCTTGTGTATATATACATTTCTCAGACTTTTGCATTTATTTTGTGCCCATACCTGACCATGACTTTCTGTTCCTGGTTTACGGGACACCTGACCTCGCGTCAGGAAGTAGTGAGGTGGCACTCCATACACCATTTATAGCTCTAACTTTTTATGTGCTGACACTCCAAATAATTAATGTAATCTCTTTCTCGGACAGCAGTACAGAGTGTAACACGTGGACGGTGTTTTTGTTTAGGCGCGAGCTTAAAAAAGAGCCCTGAAATGTTTAAACAAAACAACAACAAAAAAAAAACAACCTTTCATTGTAAAGTTTGATGTGTTTGCTTTATTCAGTGCAGTGCAAGCTCCAAAAAAAAAAAAAAAAAGTAACAATAATAACACAAAACAAAAAAAAAAAGAGATGATATGTTAGTGTCAGAGTTCAGTTTAAATGGGGAAGCTGTAAGTGAAACTCAATAAGTCCACTGTCTGGGGTAAGAATAGAAAGTTGACAGACTCTGCAGTGTAGTGTCGACCCCGCACTCAAGTGCCACCAAGAAAATGTACATTGCACTGGCGAGTCTTCGAGGCATTTTAAAAATCGAAAAAAAGACTGTTGCATTATTTTTGGCTAGAGCCTAAATTTCACGCCATTCCTGTTTTGTTGTTTTTACGCCTGATTTTTACTACGTGATTATGAACACGCGTTTTTATCTGTGACGTCATCGTCCTCGTTTCCTCCGTTACATCAGTCGGTGTAAGATAAGATGAGAGCGCCAATCCCCCCCCCCCCCAAACAACCCCCCAGTTTCCCTTCCCCTTCCAGTCACTTTGTCTTCTCAAATGCACAAACATTGACCGTTACGCTTAAACCTACGAGGGACGTTACTACACTTGAACGTTTTTTTGTTTGTTTGTTTGTTTGTTTTTTTCAAATTCTAACATTTCAGAAATTTTACCTCATTTGGCTGATGACTTTCATTGCCTTTTTTTTTCGTGATAAAGGAATCCCTGGTGCTGTGATAAACGGTGATTCCGTAACACTACGTCCTTCTTATTCTGTTTAACGCTTCTTTTTAAGCTGATCAAATATATACATATATATATATATATTTTGCTTCCAGACATGTTAAGATTCCTTTAGCCATTTTTTTTTTCTTAACTGGCTCAGACTTCTAATCCAATGTGTGTCCCATTCTTTTCCATTTACCCAAAATTGGAATACATTAATGGGTAGATGACATTTAAAAGGACCATTGTGTGGGATTCAGGGGGATCTATTGGTAGAAATGGAAGATAACACTCATATTTGTCTCACTAGTGGAAGTTGGCAGCTCAACACAGACTTTGCAAGAAAAAAGGTAGAGAAAAGGCGGAGTTGAAAGCCACTTCAGGAACGGCATAGAAATACAAAATAAAAGGTTAAGAGCAGAATAAATGCATTATAGATTAAAAAACTAAGGGGGCGGGGGATGTTTGACATAGAAAAACGCATATAATCATAAAAACAAAAGGCAAACGCTTAAGAGTCCTCAAGGAGTATCATTTCTTGCTACTTGCACTCAGGCGAGATCGGTTTCGCACTTTCAGAACAGCCACAACTTTTCTTTCACACACTCTTAAATTAGGTTGTCGAAAAACTGGGTTGACAAGACGTTTTTAGACGTGACTTTTTTTTTTTTGCCGCGCGCTCTATGGCGACAGATCCCCTCTCAGCGCTTCATGTCTGCACGGTGAGCGCGTCCTCTTCTGTTTTTTGACGGAATGCACAAACCAAAACAGCTAACAAATATCTCGCCGTCTGACTAAAATAAACATGCCGAGAGCAAAATAACTTTCCACCACTACTTTGTCCCTTTTCGGCTGTATTAGAACGTGAAGTGGTTGGCTGACATGAGTAATGAAACACTAACGCAGAGCGGAACAAGTTAACAATAATATTTGCTATCTTATCTGTAAGCTACAAAAGAGCTGCTGCCTTCTGAAGGCCACTTCCTCTCCGGCCCGCCATATTAAGCCCTGCACCAAACCTGAGTACTGCGAAGTGGAAGTGGGTCATACAGTCCTCCAATAGCAGGCCTGCATCGATGCCGACTTACTGACCACTGATATGCGTTTGTCAAGGAACACACTGGACAAAAAGTACCGCGCGGCTGTCCATAACATTCAATCAAAATAGTAATCAAATATTATTCAGATGTTGACAACTTTAAGATTACAGCGTATTTAAGAGTAAATATACCTTCACCAGTCAGGGAAATGAGAAATGAACAGATCTGACAATAAAGGGTTTACAAAGTCTGTCGTAAAATGCAAAGCAGCTCATGAAAATCTGTAAAAATGCAGAGTAGTTTTACATCATAGCTGCCAAAATGGTTTGGGAGCATGTTTTGGCCCTCTCCATGATTCTGAACGCTCACGACAGTGGACGTTGGTGTAAAAGCTTTCCACTAGATGCCACTGAGTCCTACACACACTGGTCCCACCAGGAGTTAGAAAAACGAAAGAGGAAAGCAGGCTGGTCGGAGGTAAGCTGGTACTTGTCCAAAAAAAACGTTGCTCTCAGTCACCAAAGAAAAATGCTAGCTATCACAAACAAGTGCCCGCTAACCAATTGAGGTGAATCACAACTTGCGTCAAAGTACACACTGCAGTGCGTGTCGTTAGTATATTTGAGGCAACCCGGGGCTCTGTTTGTGCAAAAAAACCCAACAAAAACAAAATCAAAACATCATCCTTGTCAATGTGGTGGAGGTGAAGCTTAATGGTGTGTCACGGCAAGTAAAAAGATTGAATTCAGAAATGCCTGGCAGAGAAAAGCGAGATTACGAGGGCTTTAGTAAATCATGTACAGCGCACACTGTTGCCTACCTGTCCATGCTGAATGTGAATAATCCCCCACTTTCCATCCCGTTCGCCTGGAATCTTGAGCTGCCTATGACGTGCTTAGTTTAGAGGGCATTTACATTAACTGAGTTTACCTTTTTGTTACGCTTTTACGCAGCGCTGCACTGTTACAAAACTAGTAACATCCAAAGGAAACATGCTTCTTTGACCTTACTCGTAGTTGAATGATATTGTAGGTAAATGATAGCGAAAGCAGTGTGACAATTTTGAAATATGAGGGGAAAAAAGTTACATTTATTGACCCAAACGCAGCAAAATCTGCCCCCTCATTATTTTAGTTTACTTATGACTGAGCCACTTTTTTTCAAGCATTCGGTTCATGTAAAAAAAAAAAAAAACTTTACTGCAAATTGTTTCTCAACTCTGACAGCCATCTGAGGGTCTCTCTCGCTCTCTCTCTGTCTCTCTCTCGCTCTGTTTGTCTCTCTCTCTATGTTATAAAAAGAAGAGTAAATGTTGTGTGCCAACGGCAACCACTCACCATTTACATCAACAAATTTCCATAATGAATAGGAGTCTATGCAAAGATAATTGCTGCAGTTGCAACAAGGAAGAGTATGTGAAACATGGAAACGGCTCATAATAGCACCAGTGTCTTAAACTGTGGTTGCAGTGGGGAAAAAAAGTCAAATAATTCAGTGATTGTGAAAACGCGCAACGTTGTCTGATCCCCCCCCCCCAAATTATTATCCGAACACTTTAGAATTCCTGGCTTCCTTTGTCGGGTTATACAGCTTCTCTGTTGTACTGTCCCACGCGACAACAAAAAAAACAAAAACAATGCATAAGAATGTTTGTGGTATTTTGTATTTATTGAAAAGCACACGGTGGAGTGAGAATTTCAAGGGGTTGGAAGGCAAACTTAAAAAAAAATATTTAGAACCATTGGCATCTAATATAATATTTTCTAAGGGCTAACCTCCAGCACATCAAACCGCGAGCGAGGGATGCCTGGAAGTTACAGACTATTGACACAAAGTGCAGGAATCACACGCACGCCACTCACCTTCCTCAGCTTACGGCCATCACATGAAGTGCTGTGCGTTTCTCATTGTTGCGGCTTGCGGAAGCTACTAAAGTGGCCGCCTCAGCGCTCGCTTTCATTGGCTTAACGCAGTCCAGTTCTTGTTGCAGTCTTTTTTTTTCATTGTTTTTTCCCAGAAGCAAAACATCCATAATCCGTTTTTCCTTGTCTTTGTGCATAGCTCTTAGAATTGATGGCCCAAATATTGGATCTAACAGGTGATACTAAAAACAGATGCTTGTGTGAAAGCTCTGAGCAAACTGTCCCGCCGGGTATTTAAATAACTCGTTTTGCCTTTTATATAAATACCCTTGGAATTTAAAAAAAAAAAAGGAAGAAAAAAAAAGCAGGATATATATGTCTTTGGCTGGATGGTTGTGTGTATGCCATCAATTAAATGTTTCCTTCATGTTTACTTATTTTTAACATAACCACTAATGTAGCCTATCTGTTGTGAATGCAAGAGGTGAAGCTTACATTTCATTTTTTTTGTGACTTATTTGAAAATGGCAAATAAAGTGGATATTACTAATAAGAAGTGTATTCAGATGTGTGTGCGGGGCATGTGTCTCTGTTGCGTTTGAAAAAAAAAACACGTTTAATTCCGATCCACTCAGGCCTGTGAGAGGTGTCCCTGGTATTTTGTCACACTGATGCATGAGTGGGATGACCAAATCATTAGGGACACCTTTCTGTCACCCAGTACAGTCCAAGAGCATCAAAAACTACAGTCCCAATAACAATCATACAAATATGCCAACACTTCTCTCCAACAGATTCAATAGAAATTCAACATAAAACTCTTGAAGGGAGATTTTTTTTTGCAGGGCTGCTGCTTTATATTCTATGGTAAACATGTACTGGTCGTAATGTTATGTTTGCTCCGGGTATGATTGACTGTGCCACTGTAACGGTATATCGCTATAAATAGCTATATTACTGTTGTAACATTTTTGTGCAACTATACAACTTTAGTTTTGAAATTAAGGTGTTAAAGTATTTGGCCTTGTGCTTAACAATGACTTCTTTTTTTTTCTAGTAATACAAAATCAATATATCAGTCGCTTGGCCGGAGAAACCTTTCAGCATATACGTGATTAAAAAGTGAAATACCTCACTAGAAAAAAAACAAACAAATGTAATTGAAATTTTTTGACTAATAAGTAGTATTAACAACGTAATTTGCATAATTAGAAACAAAAATGTTTTGGTCATACAGAATTGCTTTTGTAAATACTAGATCTTTATTATCACATTGCTATATAACCAGTTTGGCATAATTAAAGCTACAGAAATACTCAAATAACAAAATATTCAGCTTTTTAAACACGTGTTGGGAGAGCTCCAAATTTTACTCTGCTTTTTCAACTACTTAAAATACTTAAATTTTTCCAGATCAATATGCAATTAAAACAAATGGATGTGCTTTAACGTTCTGTACTTGCTTTGCTGACTTTGGAATACTTTTAAGCGATAGAAGCCACTCGACTACCAACATATTCAGATTTTGAGTGACATTTATTTTTCCATTCAACTTTTTAAAATGATATTAAGCTTTTTCTTTTTCAAAAGCCTGTTTCATTAGGATGGACATGCTTTGATGTCAATGATGCAGCTAATGTTAACGTTTTTTTGGCTTTGAAGTCTTCGACATCATATATCCATGGCAACCATGCTATAACAGTCTAATGTCAGCCGCTCTGTGATGTTATACAGTTATGACATCAAAGCAAGCTAAGTTGTATACAAGAGATTAATAATTCCTTATTTGAATGAGTTTTAAGCATGCACACATGTTAAGAGGTGCATTTGTGGGTTTTGGAGGGTTTGTGTACTTGTTTTAGGCATTAATTAAGCAAATTAATTAGCAATCCCACTCAGCCCTCAGCATCCACACGCGTTTTTCTACAGGAAATGCGCATTTTCTGGTCTCGGCGTGCGATCCGGGTGGCTTGGCCGTCTGCCTGCGACGTCTGAGCGGCGTGTGTGTGTGACACAGTCAGCACGCGACCTCTGCGACTGTTGTGCGTTTGTGTGCGTGCGTGTGTGTGAGTATGGTTGACTGGGCGTCTCGGGCTAAGAGGCTGGGGATGTGGGGCCGCGTGTACCACCACCCGTATCCAGGGAGAGGTCACAGAAGCCCGTTTGTGGCGGGGCCCGCTGGCTGCAGGTAAATGCGCTCTCTCAGTCTCAATTCTATGCATGTGTCATAAAATGATGTTTCATAAACCAATAAGTAGCTAGTGGTTAATAAAAGCAGGAGAGTAAAAGTAGATTTATGTCCATCTGAATTGCAAAACAACAATTAAATGCAGAGCCCAGATTACTATAGTGAGTGTCTTAGACAACCGTTTACGCTGCAATAGTTTTGTAAGTGCGAAATTTGCAATTCAAGGGTTTATTGTTGCCATAATAGCAACTCTTATGTTGTGAAGGGAAGGGTTTCCCCCCTCGCCGATGACGTGGGCGCCGACTCGGATGACGTATGCGGATGTCATTGGCTCACACCGACGCACAAGGCCTGTAAGCTTGAGAGCCGCCTGGGCCTCGGCGAGCCGCACAGTTTAGCCACACTGCGAACAAAGTTAAGATTATCTTGGAATTCATTCAAGGGATGGTCGAGCCATCTTGGCCGGACGGACGCGCGCTGCCTTTCGACGCCGCGGCCGCCAGCGGGAGCGACAGCCCGGGCGGGACACGCGGAGACGGACGCGCTCTTGGATGGCATTGTTTACCGCATCTCGCCTGAGTTGCCTTGAACTCCACGCAAGGAGAAAGGAAAGCTAAGGCTGCGTTAGCGGCGGCTAGCCAGCAAACTCGTGTGCTTTTACTTCCTTGTTGCACAGCGGAGTGTGATGGAAGGCGAGAAGTTTGAGACAAGAGGACTGAGTTTTTGCACTTCCACCATAACACTATCCGGTTGATGGATATACATGCCTCCACTTGTCGCGACGTTTTAGGGGAACTGGATTTTAAACTTGGAAGGGCTTTGGGCCTGTACTTTGACCATGAAATGGAATGCGACTGTCTAGCTGGACACAGTTAGCTGGTGGAGGCTAGCTAGCTTAACCGACTAGCATTAGCTAGCAGATCTAGGAGATGTCCGTCCTGGAGTTCATTGGTTGAGTATCGACTGCTTCTGAAACCGAGCACCATATTGTGGATTTTGTGTGGCCGGGTCAGCTGGCTCCAAGTGTCACGAGTTACCATTTGGGGTAACAAATTTAACCGAAACCTCAACCAGGCTAGCTTTGTAATGCTAACGTTAAGCTTGTGATTTAGCTAGCTAGCTGGCTGGCTGTCTAAATGTGAATTTGGTTGAGCTAACTAGCCTGTTATACAGCTAGCCCAATGTTTTGTCCCACAGCACGACGGGGGACATAGTTGAGTGCAAGTACATAAATTAAAGCGGGACATCTAACGTGGAAGTAGCGTCTATATCGAGGATAAATGCCTAACTCGGAGGTGCTTCGCGAGGGTCGAGGACGGAGTCCGTCTGCTCAGAGAAATTCGGCCAGGCAGGACAGGCGTAGTAAGCCGGGGAGCGGTGCTGCTCAGCGGGAGAGACACCGTGAGAAGAGGCGGTCATCGGCTTCTAGGAGAAAGAAACACAGGCAGGCCAAGGACAGGGACTTGTGGCATACCGGTACAACAGTAGACTCTGTGAATGACCGAAAAGGCACTTTCGAAAAAGAGGTTGAACTTAGGACATTGGTAGAGTATGATGACGTGAGCTCCCAGTCAGAGCGGTTCTCTGGGAGCCCCTCTCCTAAACTTGACTCCCATGCTGATAGGTTTTCTGTGGACCGACTCAGCGACGTGGACTTGGCTGATTATAATGGACCAGCATCCCCAGACAGGAGCTACCCCAGAGACAGGGAGCCCGTTCCCCTCACCAAGGACGAGCCAGCAAGGGGACCATCTGAAAGGAGCAAACTAGACAAGGAGCCAAGCAGGAAAAAGGAGCGCCAGAGCCGAGAGAGGGACTTCTCCAAAGGTCCCAGTGGAAGTAGCCTGGGTGGCACTAAAAACCACAGGGACACGACGAGGAGCAGTGACAGGAACGGCAAAAGGACATCCACGACTCAGTCCTCGCAGTCTGCAGATAAAAAGGATTCAAAAAGGCACAAAAGTAAAACAAGATCAGACAAAGAGCCTCCGTCTGCATACAGAGATGCTCCACAGTCTTACAGAGATGACCGCGAAGACCTCAGGGCATATAGGAGAAGTCCAGGTTTTAAAGCAGAGAGTCCCTATGGGACATCATACTCATATAGCTACCAGTCTCCTGGTGGTTACAGCCAGCTGATATCCAGAAGAAGTCCAACTTACAGCAGCAAAAGACTCTCTCCCAGCTCTACATATTACAGCAGAGATTCAGATGTGTATGGGGCATACAGTATGCCAAAGTCACCCAGCTCGTACTCCAGCAACAAGAGGAAGCGATCCCCTGCGAGCCCGGCGAACTGGCGCAGATCCCCGAGCTATGGGCGGCACAGTCCATACGAGCAAGGAGAGTTTGTCTCGAGTCCGTATGGGAGCCGCAGGAGGTCACGAAGTCCATACAGAAAGTCCCTGAGCCCAAGTCCAGATGTCAGGTGAGGTTTGACGAAGCGGCTTATAAATTGCGTGTCAGTTGCTTGCTTTGCGCTCGTCTTTGGCCGTATTGATGTGATTTATGATGGTAACCCATAAGCAAACGCGGCCTCGGGTTTAACAGCTAAAGATGTGTGATTATAAGATTTACCCCTTAATTGAGTATTTTTGAACTGTGCTCCACCAAATTCAGAGCAGATTTTCAGTTTTGACTGAGCTTAAAATTCTGTTCAATAGTGTTTGGAAATGTACTTTCTTTCCTAATCTGTGAAACATTTAGGCTAAACGAGTAATTGACGGTATATTTAACGTGCCTGTGTTGTTTGTTTGTTGTTTTTCCACTGTTGCTCAAATGCCCCTGTCTTGCTAAAGGTGACACTGCAAATCATTGGGTACACAAAGTTGCTGTAATAACTTGCTGATTAAGTTTCTATGCCTGTGCCATTCTTGTAATAAGCTTACAACTGGAAACCGCCATGGCTTTATGTGGTGCAAATAAACGAGGTCTCTGATGTAGAAACAAACTGTAAAATTTTGTCTTCCAGGCGATCCGCAAGGTCACGAAGCAGAAGCCCGTATTCATCCTCGCGGCATTCACGCTCACGTAGTCGCCACCGCCACTCTCGCTCCCGCAGTCGCCCATCTAGCCTGTCACCAAGCACGCTCACTTTCAAAACCAGCCTCGCTGCCGAGCTCAGCAAGCAGAAGAAGGTTAAAGCCGCCGAGGCCGCCGCCAAGGCCAAGAACTCCAGCAACACATCTACTCCAACCAAGGGGCCCGCAGCAGCTGCTCCCCAGCCCAGCCCCAAGTCCAATCACACGGCCAGGAAGGGCCGCCCTCCCTCCCCACCGCCACCAGAGAAAGGACCCAGAACTCCTACAGCCAGCCAGCCCCAGTCCCCGTCCGACAAGTCGGCCAAGAGGACCACCGAGCACCAGACCGGCAGGGACAAAGATGGAAAGGGCAAAGATGACTCTGTCCCCCGGGATAAGAGGAAAACGCCTGTGACTGGACCAAGTAAAGACAAGGAACGAGCCCCCGTTCCAGTCATTTCCAGTCTACCATCCTTACCGTTGCCCCAAACTGTTCTTGAGCAAATGGATAAAGGAGAAAGGTATGGGTGTGTTATTTGGGCGTTTGCCAAACATAGTCATGCGCCTCTTTTTGTTGTCGATTTTCAGCTCATAGTCTTTTGCGTGGCCCCTCTCTTCCCTCTCATCAGTGCGAAGGACAGCTCTCTCTCAGGGAAAAAGAAAGCAGACCGAAAGGCTCGTCAACTTCTCAGCGACTTGCCGCTCCCCCCCGAACTTCCCGGCGGCACATCTTCTCCACACAGCCCACCTGAGGACAAAAAGTCCCAAGCACTGCGCAGGAGGCCCAAGTATGCTCTGCTCTTTTGTTCAGTGTTCCACAGTTTCTCTTAACAGTTGTTTATTGTCTCTTCACTCTCCTGTCTGCTTTGCGAAACACTTTCTTTTAAATTCCAGAATGTGCGGCCCGAGATACGGCGAGATAAAAGAAACGGAGATAGACTGGGGAAAGCGCTGCGTGGACAAATTTGAGATTATCGGAATCACGGGAGAAGGCACCTACGGTCAGGTGTACAAAGCAAAAGACAAAGACACGGGTGAGTGTTTGAATAATGCAACTCTTTGGGAGCTCTTTGACTGCTTTGTGAAGGCAGGTCACTTCTGAATGTTCCTTCAGGCTAACAAAAAGATGGATAATCGTATTTACATGTCCCTTATACGCAGCCGAAATGGTGGCTCTGAAGAAGGTTCGATTGGACAATGAAAAGGAGGGCTTCCCAATCACAGCCATTCGAGAGATTAAAATTTTGCGACAACTCAACCACAAGAGCATCATAAACATGAAGGAGATCGTCACGGACAAGGAGGATGCTCTGGACTTTAAGAATGATAAAGGTTTGCAATTTTTATTTTATTTTTTTCCCCCCACACATCAGGCATGTAAGGATACTTTGATTACATGACTGTTTTATTCCAGGTGCTTTCTACCTGGTATTTGAGTACATGGACCATGACCTGATGGGCTTGCTGGAGTCTGGCCTGGTGCATTTCAATGAAAGCCACATCAAGTCCTTCATGCGGCAGCTGCTAGAGGGTCTGGATTACTGCCACAAGAAGAACTTTCTGCACAGAGACATCAAATGCTCCAATATTCTGCTTAATAACAAGTGAGTCATCGGCATCGATACACTTGCTCAAAATGAGCACTTGTTATGTTTTATGACAATCTTAAGAACGCTCTCCTCACCAGATTTAATCTTTTTTCCCCCCTCTACCCCTAATCAGAGGTCAAATAAAGCTAGCAGACTTTGGTCTCGCTCGGCTGTATAACTCTGAAGAGAGGTGAGCTTCTTACCTTCTTCACAGATGTTCATCACAGCACATTTGTGCAACACTGTTTTTGCCCACATCGAAGGCTAAAATTCAGGATTGGCAAAAGTGCTTTGTGGTCACGATGCTGACAGACCTCTCGCCTGTGTTCTCATCTCCAGTCGACCGTACACCAATAAAGTGATAACACTATGGTATCGGCCGCCGGAGCTGCTCCTGGGCGAGGAGAGGTACACGCCAGCTATCGACGTGTGGAGCTGCGGGTAAGTGCCGCCCTGGTGGCGGTCGCGGTATTTGATTGTCAAGCCAAAGTTAGTTTGTCGCTGTGATCTTGAAATATGGGGTTTCACACAGATGCATCCTGGGAGAGCTGTTCACAAAGAAACCAATCTTTCAAGCCAATCAGGAGCTTGCCCAGTTGGAGCTTATCAGGTATGTTTACTCTAAATCAGGTGAAACTCCCCCGTCACCCCGCAAGACTGGCGCGCCCACCTGAGCCGAGGGCGTCGGCTGAGAAGAAATTTCAGCTATATAAAAAAAAAAAGATTTAAATCCTGCAGAGTAAGGCAAGAAAATATGCCCATATTTCCACTGACATCTCTGACCATAACGTCAGGCGGCCACAGTTTTTGTGATTGACAGGCCCCCTTTTTTTTTGGGCTATTTTGGCCTTCACTGCTTTTGGTAGAGGAGCAAAGAAGTCGGTCATCAATCCAGCGATGGCAGGTTATTCTGCTGTTGGAAACCCGTGCAGTGTTAGGGGCCTTTATTTCTGTTAGATATGCAGGCTTTATGGAAGTGGGAGCAAAACAGCTCTATTTTATTTTTATTAAGTCAGTCACCTTCGTTTTATTTATTCCCTTTGCCGGGTGAAATGTTTGTGGTAGTGAGAAAGGAGAGAAAATAAGACACAGCAAAGAAAATTTTCACTGCCTGACGTAGAAATATGAGCAGATAATGGAATTAATGGAGGCACTAGGTCAGTTGAGTGAGATAACAAAAAAAGGTTAAATTCAAAGCAACTTCTATGAACTTCTGGAAATGCGTGAAATGTGTCCATTTTTTTTGCTGTCGTAACCATCGGCAGCCGCAGTGCGTCAACCCACGGCCGCGTCGGCTTACCTAGATGCGTTTTATGTCTTTCAGCCGAATATGTGGTAGTCCGTGCCCCGCCGTCTGGCCGGACGTGATAAAGCTGCCCTTCTTCAACACCATGAAACCAAAGAAGCAGTACAGGAGACGGCTACGAGAGGAGTTTGCATTGTAAGCTCACGAACACTGTTTAATTGCGTTTAATCTCGGCCTTCCTTCCGTGCGTGTAAGTTTAATCGTGCGCCTTTGTTGTCCAGCATCCCCCCATCAGCACTGGACCTGTTCGACCACATGCTAAACCTGGACCCCAGCAAGCGCTGCACGGCCGAACAAGCGCTCGGCAGCGAGTTCCTCAAGGATGTCGACCCGGACAAAATGCCCCCACCGGAGTACGTCTCGGCTCGCGCTGCATCACCATTTTGATGTTATCATAACCGCGACAATTAATAACAAGTAAAAAAAAAAATTCCAATATCTCCCGCAGTCTCCCACTGTGGCAAGACTGTCACGAGCTGTGGAGTAAAAAACGCCGGCGCCAGAAGCAGATGCCGGAGGAGCTGGTGGCACCTAAAGCGCCCCGGAAAGAACTGGGCCTTGACGACAGCCGTAGTAACACTCCCCAGGGCTTCCCCGCTCCCGGGAGCGTCAAAGCCCAGAATGCTGCTGCTTCGGCACTGCTGGGTGAGTTAAGCTGCTCTTTACACACCTCATTTATAACTTGTCAGTCACATATAATGAGCCAAACAAGGATAACCATGTCTGCATATTAATCTAGCAGCTTATTTGTCTATTGTTGGGGAAATTTGCATGCCAAACGCAGACCAGCCCGAGCGTCGGGCGCCCCCACGCCAGATGGAGTTTGAAGTATAATACAACAGACCTGCAATAAGTCATCCTTTTTTTAATGAAGATGAAAACGTTCATTTGTATTGAACCCGTTTGAGAGGGGTGTTAATTAATTTCAATTTTGGGAGTGTGTGATTTGTGGTGCTGCACTGAGTTAAATGAAGAGATGTTCCTAATATTGTGTCCACCCCATTTATACAAAGTAGGTTGATAAACTGCAAGTGCTATTAATTACTGAAGAAATAGAGCTTTGCTATCAGCAGACCAGGCTGGGGTTCAGCATGGAATCGGAGAAGGTGCACTGCTGCATCTATCTAGTGAACCAGTTGATCATTTTTCCTGCTGCATGTCCTTTAAAGGTCGTAGGTATATGCAGAGATAACGTTAATTTGGATCGCTGTGTTGTAAAGGTTGCTGCATATCTCAACGCCGCTGGTCCCTCTTTCGGCGATGAGTCAGCCTGGTCAGGCGTAGCTGCAGTTCGACTTGTTGAACTTGTTATAGATTTTTTTTTCACTTCACCTGGGAGCGTGAACTCGAACATCGTTCTAAGTGGCCGCAAAAAATTCCTAAGAATTACTTTTTACTAATTGAGCACACGCCCTTGACACACTTTGCAACAACATGGCGCTCCAATATCACGCATGACATCGTCTTCACGCAGATCCAAAAGGTCCCAGCTCCCAGCTGACGCAGGAGCAGCTGGCGGTGCTGCTGAACTTCCTCGGCCAGCCCAAGAGCGCCGTCAACACCGCCCAGTTTGTCCAGACCATGAGCACAAAGGTCAACCAGGAGACGCTGCAGCAGCTCTCTAAAGTCCTGGCCCCCGCCGACTCGGCCGAGCCCCCTCCTCCTCAACCGGCGCCCGCGAAGCCCCCCCAGCCCGCCGCAGCGGCTGGCGTCCCTCGCACACCCCCGATGCCCAAGCCTCCCTCGCCCCCCATGACCGCGCCGTCAAGTATTCCAGAAGGTGAGGCTGCAGCTGCCACCCAGACTGCCATGACGATGCTGCTGGCTCAGCTGCTGCAGGCTCAGAGGCAGGAACCCGCCGACGCCGGAGAGGTGACGGAGAGCAGCAACCCCGCAGCAGCTGCCGCAGCAGCAGCCGCAGCAGCAGCCGCCGCAGCAGCAGCACCGCCGCCACCACCACCACCACCACCACCACCACCAGGGGCCCCTCCTCTACCTCCAGAGGTCAAACAGCCTCCGGAGCCCAGCCCAGTCTCCCCAGGTAAACCCTTCATCTTTTCAGGGCTCATACAAAGTCTTTGACAGTTTTTCATTTTAGCAGTTAAACGTTTTGTGTTTTTTTTTAATTCAGAAATATTCCTGGGGAAAAAAATGGCCAATTGATAACAACTTGCTATTTCATCCACACAAAGTTACATATCCAATAGAGGATTCTGCTTTTGGGTCTTGAGAAGGCAGAATATTTTTTCTTTTACTCAGTATTTAACTAGACTGAATTATTCATATTTGAAAGCAGTATTGTGAAATCACGTTCACAGAAACCAGATGATGCCCCGAGTGCTTCTTTGGATAGTGACGATCTGTGCTAAAATTGCACTCCCAGGGGGCACAGACCTCCTCAGTCGTCTGTTGATACTTTACTTGCGAAATCAACGGCGTGATAATATTCGGATTTTCCGTGCAGGCGACGATCCGCCCATCAGCGCGGCTCATGAACACCGGCCTGCTGGTTTGGTCAGCAGAAATATAGACACAAGTTTGGTCAGAAGTAGTAAAAATCATGACCAGAAAGACCCCCACCAATAGACATTTAAAAAAATAACTATTTTATTTTGTTTTTCAGTGTCAGAGGTGGGTGGGGTTTCCATCCTGCCCCCAGACCAGAGACCACCCGAACCCCCTGAGCCGCCTCCACACGCTGACCTGGACTACCGGCAGCCACCACCTGAGCCCAAGACGGGCCACGCTCCTCCCATTGCATCTGCAGGCGGAGGTGATGGAGGGAGGCCCCCGGAGCCGGACTACCCCCCTCTCCCCACTGCAGAAGGGCCAGGATACGGTGGGGACTACAGCCACCACCCTCCCCCACCCTTCACTCCCGCAGGGTTCGGGGACAGCTACATGGGCCACATGTTAGGTGGAGGCCTGCCACCTCACACTCTGAGAGAAGTATTTAGCGGGCCCGGCCAGGCCGCCGGATCCTCCACCGCGGCGGGGGTTCTGGCCCCGGCCCATCCAGAATCCTTCCCCCCTGGAGCAGGAGCCACTGGACCCAGCAGCATGGTGTTCAGTGGCGACAAGGACCACCGCTTTGAGTACAATCACAGCCCCTTGCCCGTGGAAGGGCAGCCCAACCCCGGCGCCCTCCACCTGTACAACCACGCCATGGCCAGGAAGGATGGTGTACCTCCTCAGCCACCCATCCCGGCGCCGGGCCAAGCCTGGGGCTCCCCCTCCCAGGTCGGGGCGCCGCCGCTGCCCCTCGGCTTCGTCCCCCACGTGAACTCGACATCAGCAATCAGAGGACGGGGCCTGCCTTTCTGACCAACTGGAAGTATGAATTTGGAAGTTTTATGACCGTCGAAACGCGGCCAGACGCCTCTCGTTTGAGCCCGGAGGTCTGTTTTGGTGGGGGGATAGGGGTGAGAGGGCGGAGCGCACGGATCGGCAGACGCACGCTCAAAATTTGTAATAACTTAATTCTGTGTCAGGCAATGTATTCCTCCTCCAGCCGGAATCCGGAGTACGTCGCAGAAGGACAGCTGAGTTAACAGCGGAGGAGCTTTTCTTCCTCATACCATTTTCATATTTTTTTGTAATCTATTCTGCTGTCTTTTAAATTAAACTTTTACCTTTTTTGAGTGTACAATTAAGAGGCCGGGTACATTTTAAAAAAAAAAAACCTCTACCTTAGCCTTCCTGTAATTGCGCCAGGGCAGAGTAGTATTATTGTTTTGCACTACTGACTGAAGTAGGCAGAAATTTCTAGCGAGAGGAAGCGGCCGACGTGCTCCCCGTCTGCACAATTAGGAATATGACCAGTAATGTAGAGTCCTCCCTTTTTTATGGCCATGAACACGCTTTAAGCAGCGCCGGCGGCGGCACAGTTGACTTGTTGATTTGTCAGC
>CAAKHG010021768.1:5411-24147 GCA_901007715.1 Dactylopterus volitans
GGTTGCAAACTCTGCAGGGCCGGGAAATAAAGCCACACTGGCACGTTTCAGGAGGGCTGGCGGTGTTATCGGGGTCACTTAGAGGTTTGGAAGGAATTTCAGAGTCGTTGTTTTTTTAGTGTGTGTGTGTGTGTGTGCACATGCGTGTGTCGTTTGAATCTGCTTCTTCGCAGTAGCAAAGGAAAAGGGTGATGGAGTTTATAGGGAGCAATTTGCGGCAGGCTGGTAGTCAACACCATCGAGATTTACTTTTCCAATAACACGAGAGAGCTGCAGCACCCGGCCGCCCAATCAGCAACACACACACGCACGCGCGCACACACACACATAAATCCCAAAAATCTTGGAAGTGACATATCATGTGGAACGGCAGTATGTGTGGTGTTAAAAGGAAACAAAGAAAACTGCACAAAATAACGCCATTACTTTGGTTTACAAAGCCAAAACATTTTTTTTTTGTTTTTGTTTTGTTTTTGTTTTTTTTTCCCCAGCGAGTAAGTCAATTTGTTCTTGGTCTTTTGACTGGCAAGCTGGGGCACAAGCACTGATGAGTAACAGCTCATCTATATGTTTTGATGCCAGAGAATCTGAAGCATCGTACCCTCACGTGAATATCTGAGTGTGTGTGTGTGTGTGTGTGTGTGTGTATGAGAGAGAGAGAGAGAGGGAGAGAGAGAGAGAGAGAAGCTGCCACTAACAGAGCAGCCTGATGGACATACACACAAGTGTAACAATTAATTCAAAGATGCAGCGGGACCGGATCAAAGCCAGCGGTGTCCTGGTGTCCGTCTCGTTACCAGAGCTGCACTCGGGCCCCCAACACAACCTTTAACGAGCTGCCGTTAGTTAGCTGTGTCACTAAGTACAAGGAGCCAGAAAAATGACAGGTTCAAAACTACAAAGAGCTGCACGGGAAGGCATCGCTGGGTTTGACCTTCACAGATTGATGACTTCCATGTGCTTTGAAGATGCGGATATTTGGGATAACGAATGCAATTTAAAAAAAAAAAAAAAAAACACCATGTAGTATGAGTTAATGTCTGGGTGATGGAGCGCAGCGGGGCCGCAGAGACGCTCGGCCGCCGCTCGGCCGTCTACGTACCTGCTCGGGGACCTAAAGGCAATAACTGATTTGGTCCAATTTGTCTGAGTTGGAAGAATTTGCGAACTTCGTCGCATCTGTTCGGACTCCCGAGCCCGCAGGGACAGAGACTCCCCAGGAACAAAATCCAGTTTATCCACAGCACGCGCATGTTTTTTTCATACAATTCCCCCCTTTTTGGGGGGCAAAAAAAAAAGAAGAAAAAAAAGCCCCGTTTAAAAGTGACGGTCCCTCTTAAACCGGCGGTCCGCCCAGGTGAGCCGCGTCCACATCCCAGGCTCCCGAGACTGTCGACGAAACGCTGCGGCCGATCATTTAAATCCACACAGGCAGAAAGTTGTGCCGCCGAGTGCGAGTCACTCACTCAGCGGCGCAGTGTTGGAAGTTGCTCGGACAGCAGAGGCGGTGCCGACAAGTTACCTGCGCGCCGCCGCCGCCGGAGCCGCCGCTGCTGCTGCTGGGGCGACGGCGCCGCCTGCTGGACGGCGGCACCGCCGCACCGGCGCTGCTGAGGCGGAACCCGCGCGCCTCGCTCCCCGGTCGCCTCCGGTTTATCTCCCGATGTACGTCAAAAGCGCGCCATAATCATAGAGGAATGTGCAGCCGCAGGTTTTAATCGACTTTCCCTCCAACTGGACGAACCCCCATTAACTTAATGACATTACATTTCATTTTCCTCCTGTGATGTCTGTGGAGGGGACAACCGCGGCCCTTCATACTTTGATCAAATCAAACTTTTTAACGAGTTTACATTACTTATTTTTATTGAAATATTTAACATCCTTGCGTCTGAGACGCACCGGGCTCAACTTTGACCCCTCCTGGCCGCCGCAGCCAATCTGCAGTGGACGACGCGAGCCGAACTCATATGATCACCCGGGTCATTTTCCCCTCCAGTGCCATTTTGAGAGCAAGATAACTGAAGCCCTTCTGTGCTCCTGACTTTATAGTACAACATTAAACGAGTTGTCACGAATCACTTAATTGGGTGGCAAAGGCGGCCAACGTGACACCACTTAGAAACAAACTTGGACTTAATGGTATAACCAGATTGCAGGAGCATTGCGGCGGACCTGTGAGTTTTAGCCGATCTTGCTTAAGACAAAATAAAAGACCCTATGAAAATGATTCCACTCAACTTACATGTGACTCGGAGGGGGAAAAAAAAAAGAAAAAGCTAAATTACAATCAGGTCCAAAATATTACGCATGGATATTTGAGCCCAGAACCCGATCAAAAAGAATTCAGAGGGAAACAGTGTCAAAGTTTAATTCAATTGATTCATCCATGATACATTTCAATAATCAATACAATTTGTGCTCACGTGCCCGCTGATTTCTTACGACAAACATTTTCAATAATCATCACAGAATCCACATGCAAAATTGTGCCGATGCGGGTCAGCGACGTCTCCTCATTCCTACACAGGCCGGGACAAGTGCAATACCCCACGATACACAGCATTGCTACTGATCCCCACCTGCACAGGAAGGGAAAATCCACACACACACAAACACACACACACACATCCAAATATCTGCAATTATCAGGGGGGGAGAACATGATCTTAGTGGAAAACAATCCTGCTCGATACGACATACTTCATCAATCTAGTCAGTTTTGCATGGATTTGCACAGCAAACAGTACTTAAAGCTGAATGCAAACCAGCAAAACTGACCAAGAAATGATTAACACGACTGCTGGTGGCGGCGGCGACGGGACGTCTGAGCTTCGGATAAAAAGATGCGGGTTAGTTAGAAGTACTTCAAGTGCCTACATTGCAGTAGATAAGAAAAACACTACCTGCACTATAAGCACTTTAGTACTGCTGAAACTGAGATCAATTGGGGTGAACTTGAAAACATTCCTGGTTCTTACAAAATTTTTAAAAAAGGGCATAATGTGAAATCAGATTTTAGGCAATATGACACCCCCAAAACCAAAAGCTCTAGACAGGTGGAGAGCAAGCAGGCCACCATCAGATTTGCATAGATTTGCACAACTCATCTATTCTTGTAGTGCAACTATGCAAAACTAGCAGAGAACTGCAAGAAATGTGAGCCCAATTAGAAATTAAAGAATGGTCTGGTGGCGCATGTCACGGCCCCTTATGCCAGAAGGAGCACTTAGGGCAGTAGGTGCTAGTCTATTTCACTATCTGCACTAGATGCACCTTAGCACAAAGACGGTACTTCAAAACGACAGGCGACATCAAGGTAACTGCACATCAGTGTCGGGGTATTGCTGTAAGTGCCTCCACTGCAGTAGGTATTGCATTGTACTACCTGCACTGTAAGCACTTTGACAATACATAGACTGATCACAGCATCACAGGAGAGACGGTCACGTGGCTCCAAGTTATGTTTTTTTTTCGTTTGTTTTTTGGCTTTTACTCCTTCAGTTCGGAGGCGACCTGGAGAGGGGGGGAAAAAACACAAGAGGCGTTAGGACAAATGAGGCGCGACAACACCGCAACAGGTTATATACATATATATGTGTATTTGTACGCGAGCATGTGCAAGAATTTTCTTTCTAAAAGCGGGCTTCGCGTCTCGTGTATCCGGGAGTCGCGCATGCGCCTTTTCTGTCCTAACAACGGCACTTGCCGCGGCTCAAGATGTTTTGATATACAGCAGCACGAGGTCACTGAAAAACATGAATGAGCGGCGCAGCCTGCGGCCCGCGTTCGCTGCGACACGGGCGCGCCTGCGCGGGGAGCGGTGTTGTTCACCCCTCCCCCACCGTCTTTAACATGGCGCCTCGAAGTGCGCCAACCTTAGCATAAATTACTTTAAAACAAATCGACCCGAACTGAATGTTGGCCCGAATAACGCAACTAGGTGTTGTTTCGCGGAGGGGGGATGCCGCGGCGTGCGGTTTCGGGGTGCTTAACCGACAGGGCCGTCGTCCGCGCGGGCAGCGTCAGGCAGCAGCCGCGTTGCGCTGGTTGAGCAGGTAGCTTAGCCGCCGCGAGCTGGTGCTGTTAGCTTCACGAAAACATGGCAAACCGCGGAGGCAACATCCCGCTTGTGATACCCACTGGCGGCGCGCAGCCTCGCCCGAGACGGCGCAGCGGCGGGCCGGGTGTGCTCACCAAGCAGCTGGCCCCTCTAATGTTCGCTTTTATCCGCCAATAAATCAGGAGTTGACTTTGTCGACAAGTCAGCCGTTGGCCAACAACAAACGGGGCGCACTCTTTTAATAAATTTCACCGACGCCGTGCGTGTCCCGCCGGATTGGCCGCGTTCGACAAAGCCGGGGCGCGCGTTTAACAAAGAGGTGGCCGCATTATCGGCGTTATTTTTGGCGTGTGCCCCGCGAAACCGTTCGTAAGTTTGAAGCGGCTAAGCTAAGCGTGCTAAGCTAAATCGCGCGGCCTACAAGTGCCCCATGTGCTACTGCTTTGTTCTGGGGGGCACTTTAACTCACACACCACTGCACTCGAGACCAGCCAGCCTTTCCGCCACATTCACAAACTTACTTAAGAAATGTCGCACTGCCGGCTTTCACACAAAGCCGCGGTGCCGTGGAGGGCTGGAATGTTCAAAACTAGTTGCGAAAGCGGCGCTGAGGAAAGCTCCGGACAGCTTTTCAAATCTCCCTCATTCCCTCGATGGCTGAGCCGAGGGGGCTGCCATGCGCCTCACGTTACTCTGTTTTCATCGTCCAAAAAAACCCATTTAGGGATAAACATTTGGACGTTCGCATCGGCGCGGGGTCGCCGCACGTTAAAACGGGCGCATAGCGCGTCAACGGGGGTTTCTCGCACTGGAACAAATTCAAAAAAATTAACCCCGAATCCCGACTTCCTTGCCGATAAACATGCGCTCGGTAGACACTCACCAGCCGAAATCCACCATCTTCGCTCACTTGCTTGGGCTGCCGTTTAGTCTCTCGCCGACAAAAGGGAGCGATAAATACGCAACTGTTCCGCAAACTTTTCTATCGCCGGACCGAAAACGACACGCCGAGCGCGTCCGAGCCGAACGCGGGTCAAATCGCGGCGCAGAAAGGCAAGTTAAAAATGATTGCGGGGTTGGGAAAGTGGCGCGAAGGCGAGCAGTTGGTAACCATGTGGGTGAATGAAGGGCGGCTCCCACTGAACGTAAATATGTAGCTACAACCCCCAACTCTCCCCATTAGCATACATAAACTACGGTACTTCCGACCCACATCTCCGCACGCAGCCTCCACCTCTCTGACGACGGAAGGAGGGCGAACCAGGCGCGGCAGCGGCGCGTTGAGCACATTTTTTTGGACGGGGAAAAAAAAAATGGACAAATATAAATGCGCGTAAATGACGGGCAACAGCCTGCGCAGTCATACTCAGGTTTTTATTGTTATTATCATCATCATTATTATTGTTCTAATGGTAAAGAGATGGAGACGTGGACCGTTTATTTTTTTTTCACCATTAAAGGTGCTGTTTTGCAGGCTTTTGTGTTATTCCAGTTTAATTTCTTTCAGTTTTCTTTTCACACAAAAAAAGCAACGTGAATCGATTAATTAACCTGTTGCTCCCAGAAAACACGTTAAAATCAGCGTGCGAGGTGTTTTTTTTTTTTCGTGTGTTTAAACTTGGGAGTTCAAATAGTGGGAAAAATGCGTTTATTTTTTTTTTATTTAAAATAAAATGGGACTTTTTTATCGTTTATAAATTCTAATATCTAACAAGTTGCCCGGAATTTCGTTATTCGGACCACCGTTAAACGGATTAGACAGTTTGCTCCAGACGCCATGAACGCGTGCAGGAAGTAAAACTACAAAGTAAAAACTAAATTCATTAAACTCACATTACATGGCGCCTATGTTAGCTAGCCAAGTAGCCTCCTTTCCAATACAATTAACTTTTAAATATTTCTAAAAATTTAAGATTTTTCTTTTCACTTAAGAGATTTTCCAAACCTTGAAAAGTTATTTAAAAGTGATTTATAGTGACACAACAAGCAGCTATGGGCTAGAATATACATTTTCTGCGCACTTCAGCCCAAAAGATTTGATTAACACTTCAGCTTAAATTACACAAAAAGTTCACACAGTTTTGTATACATCAGATTCAACAAGTGTTTCCCAACATTTTTTAATCTTACACTTTTACAACCCGAGAATGCAATAGGTGAAATATAAAAATGAGATAGATAAGTATGTAAAGTTTTCTTAGGTCTTTTAAATAATTGTTTGAAATTAGTGAGCGCGAATTGCAATGTAATAATCTGTTAAAGTTTTTGCGTTTTGCCCTTTAAAATAGTTCAAAGCAAATGCGTTTCTTACAACCATCCAAAACGACTCAAACTATAGATGCAACAGTGGCCTGAAAAATCAGTCAATTACACTTAATTTTAGGCGTATAAATTGTGGCGGATCAGTTTGAGGGTGTTCCTCTGAAGTAAATCAAAAATGTTTGTGACATTTAAGTCTTGCGTGGCACGGCATTCCTCTTGATTTAAAGCAAAACAGCTGGATATCGGGACAATGCGACTGATATAAAACATCAGTCATTAAAACCACAGAAGAAGAGCGGTGGAGTAATGCAGCGAATTCAGGCTCCAGCATCAACTTCACTGCCTCTCGTTCCACATAATTAGTGTCAGTGTTTTAACAAGATTGCGTGAAATCAAAGAGTGATTAAAATAATGGACAAAGAAATACACAGCATGTAGACACTCTAAACTTCCACTACATGATCCAGAGGTTTTCTAAAATCTATAAAGTGAACTTTTTACATTTGTGGATTATTGTGCATTTTTAGAAATCAAACCGATATGTGTGGAGTGAAATGTGTATTTGAGTTCCCAAATATTGGTGTTTTATATTGTCTAAAAATGTTTTGGGTGAGATGCCGAGGCTTTGACTTTTTACTTTGATTCAAACATTACAGTCATTAATTAACAGACCAATAAGCAATCATACAAGAATGATTTAACATAGCTCAAGTCACTTTTCTTTCTAACTTGAAAAGAGTGCAATACGAAGCTGCCACACCACACACACCTCACTCTGGCCCTGTGTTCAGCTGGAAACAATTTACAAAGCTACAGACCGAGTTTCCTGTGGCTTAGAAAGTAAGGATGAAACAATTCTCTTAAACAGAGAGACACGAGACAAATAAAATTAATTATGAAAGAAGTGTTCCTCAACATGTGCAAAATCAGTTCAATGATAAAGACAGATTGATTCCTTCAACATGAGAGGCTAAGCTGTACACATGGCTTGGTAAGAGTAGAATGGAGGTTTAATGAAGAGCAAAGAGTGTCTGGGTTGGTTTTTTTTTATATACCTTTCAATACAAAGTGTTGGTGTGATTACAACAACACATGAAAGTACACTGCGTGGAGACGTCACACAAATCTGAGTTGCACAGAAGTGAGTGTGATAATAAAGGCATATCCTTTTTTTTCTTGTTTATCTGCTGCTGTCCCTTATATTTGTGTCTGTTTTTTTTGTTTTTTTTTCTCAAAATATCACACGCTCCTTAAACTGTAAACACAGCAGTGACATACAGTAAGTATGGGAGCCGGCCAGCAGAGGGAACTAGCAACTAATACTGTACTGTAATGACACGCTTGCTCTTCAACTGTATGAAGAGGCGCTCACCCTCCCTGATGCGCAAGTTTATGTTGTTTGGAAAAAAAAAAAAAAATCTTTTCCAGAAACTAACAGCACATCACAGGTCACGGACGTACACATGTTTAACAGATAACTGATAAGAGAACACTTCCATTTAGCGTCTTTGTGCTGCGAGCTGGAGTTTTGAAAAAATCCTCCACAGCTGACAGTTCTCAGACAAAGACGAGGTTTCGGTGCAGATCTACAAAAGAGGTGCTTGCGTGCGTGCGTGTGTGTGTGCGCGCGCGCGTTCTGTTTGAGTTGTATTTCACACACCAGCAGACTTTCCGTCTACCAAAATGTCCGCTCCTCTCCATTCCTTTGGCCACAATTTAGGAGCGGGAGAGCTCAGACAAAGCCACTCGTGGAGCCAGTTCCTCTGCATATGGAAGTGAGGTGGGGGTGGGTGGACCAGTGAGGCTGTGGACTTCATATCTCCCACGGGGTCAGATAAAAGCTCACGGCTCTCCTTATTAGACCTCCCCCTCCTCTCCCAGCTCCCAGTACTCTCAGCACAAATGATAGCTAAAGATCAATCCAAATGGGACCAGAGCAGGTTGAAGCAGACTTGAAACCGCATTTAGGGACAGTTTCTGTTTCATGGGATTGAGATGAAGGAAAAGCATCGACGCGCGTGGACAATGCGGCCACGAGCGTGAAATCAAGGGTTGCTGTTTCTGCGGGATAAAAGGAGGCACAGAAAACACTCTCCTGGTAAAATGCACAACTTAAACCACTAAGCTTGGAACACGTGACGTTCAAACCTCCTTGAGATCCAAAACATCCCCTCTCTTGCAGCAGCACTTCTGCCCCCTTCTTCTTTTTTTTTCTAAAATGGCCAACCATAGTCAGGCTCCTCCCACGACAGGGGCCATAAGCCTGGGGGTCTCTGTTTTGTTCTTCCTATAAAGGCCTGGCTTCCTATTGTCTGCGCGTGACCCCGGGGTCAACTGAACTCACCTCGCCCGACCGCGGCCCATTCAGCTGTGAAGCTTCACATAGGACAAAAAAACATCTCACAAGAGCAGGGATCAGTTCGGGCGAGGGGGTGGGAAGACGCGCGCAAGCACTCCGACAACGAACACACTCCCCAACGTTACAGAGCCAGATGTTGATTTGCTATATTGTCCCCCTCCCCACCATGTAACAAGCCATTCTAACGGCGCACAAGTTCAAAGTGGTCAGAGAAAATAAAGAATCAGCTCTATCTGGAGTCCAGTCAGGATAGCAAGTGTTCACCAGTTAAAAAAAACATTAAGCGCGGTTTAGGCTGGCCCACACACATAGGTCTATTAAAGAAGTCAATTATAGAAAGTAATAATGAACTTATCTTTGACACATTTTCCATTAATTCTCTCTCAGTTATTTTAAATGCATCTCTTGCTGAAGGGGAAATTGCTTTTTTGCTGCAGGATAAGAAGGAGGCCATCCACACCCATCATCTGCGGCTCTAATTAACATGTATCAATACCGCTCTCGACGTATCAAGACATTAAAAAAAAAAAAAAAAAACGGGGGGGAGATAAAATGCATGAGAGAAAAATAAAACTGTAATTCACTAATGTTTTATTGCAAATTTAGGGGGGAAAGCAAAACATTGTTAATTTGAGCCGAGCAGCACAAAGCACATGTCAGAGGCAAAAACCTCCAGCCTGGATTCTTTCTTTCTTTCAGAGGCAACAGTGTCCCTGGTGGAGAAGAAGCTCATGGAAGCTGACAGGTTGAAAATGTGCGGCATGATGTGGCTGAAGAAGCATGAAACATGTTCACCCATGAATGCCGTGCGCACACTGTCACAGGAGAGACTGTCAGGCAATTAAAAAAAAAAAAAAAAAAAAAAAAAAGCTGGCGTGTTTTCACATCTACAAAAAAAAAATTAAGATGATCCAAAGCCGAACGGTGAAATTATTATTTACATGGCTGGCGGGAAAAGCGCCGCAGCAACGACGCTCCACGGGTGAGAGGTTCAGAGGAAGTTGTTAATTAAATAACCAATCTGAGTTGTTGAATCCTGGCCTTCGTAATTGCACGGAGAAGCCTACTCATTTACATCCGTTTCCCTAGTGGGCGCCAGACTACTTTTGACAGTAAAAAAAAAAAAAAACGAAAGAAAGAAAAGAATTGGGGGGATTATAAAATATTCAGGGGAACCTTCCACTCTCCTCTCACACAAGCTGAATCACATTTAATTTTTCATCCATTTTTATTTTGTCCATTGAGCGCCAACGTTGCACGTGGACTCGCCGCTCGCTGCACAGTGACAGTCACCATCCCAGGAGCATCATTAGAAGTGTACACGCTCCTCTGCGCACCGCTGCCAGTGCCGCGCCCGGCCCGGCCCCAAACCCACTTTTATCACCAAGACAGCCAAAACGCACGGTCGTAAAAAATATTCAGATATGACGTTCACAGTTATGTTTTCGTTTTAGCTTTCTGGAAAAAAAAACAAAAAACAAAAACATCTTGATGTAATTGGCAGCAGACACGCGCAACCCCGTTGTGCCGCTAACTTTTCATTGGCTGGCATCCTTATGCGCTTTGCCGTTTGGTCACTTGGAGACTCGGAGTGGAGGAGATGTGCCGCGATCGCTCAGCGCTCTTTTCCGTGTCAAGCTTCCATTTCTTTAATATGAGAAAACGGACAACGAGAGGAGGCGTGCTGAGAAAAGAAACAAGCCGGAGCGGCGATGAGCAGCTTCATTTCAAATGATCTTTTAGAGCCCTGCAATACAATAAACATGATTACACAACACCGAAACAGGTAAACGAGAAGAGCACTGAGAGATTCCGTGTAGATTCCCTCCAAATTGTTTGGAACTTTAATAAAAGCCAGGAAATCGTGATTTTTTGACTTCATTTGACAGAATTTCCAACAGAGTTTACACATTTCATTTGCGTAAAAACAAGTAAGTGCTTGCAAAAGTAGTGTGTTGGGAGTGCAACATCAATAAATTGATGTCAATAAATTAGATAAGGTGCACATTTGCCGCGCTGAAAAAGTGAAACTCTTAGCTACTGTGTTTGTTTATCTTCACGTCAAAGTATCTCAGTGACACATAGGTGCCTTAATATTAGACACAGTCACCTAAAAAGGAACATTCAGTCAGATATTGTCTTTGGACGTGTTATTTCAAGAAATCTCAACGACACATCTTTTATCATGACAAGCAAAAAAAAAAAACACTCTGGGCTTTGCTCGCTATACATGAAATAATCTGCCAGCGGAACGAGATGACAAGCAAAAAAAAAAAACACTCTGGGCTTTGCTCGCTATACATGAAATAATCTGCCAGCGGAACGAGAGAGAAATCACATGTTGAGATGTCTTGAAATAAGAGTAACTGTCTACAAACACGTGCCTGTGTTCCCCTGGCGGACTACTTGCTGGGTGATTGTGTCTTTGTTGTAATTTATTAGTGTGTTACTGGGGTACTTTGACTAGAAATCAGATTTTGACTCTGCGCAGAGTGAATATATAACGTTGCTGTCCTTTCTGTGACAAAGGGACTCCAGCACACTGTCTAACTCGCAGCACGACACCTATTACCAACACTGCAGCGTTGGACCTCTTTATCATGTTGTCAAGGCATTATTATGGGCTGGACAGTGCGCTGGAGTTCCCCCTGGTGATTTCTGGCGTGCTTGTTTGTCTGCGCCGCGCTCGGCTCACGAAAAAGGTGCGCTACTTTTTTTTTTTTTCTCCTTTGTTCCTTTTCTCTTCTATGAAAATCGAGAGAACTTTCCAACATCTTTCACCAGAATCGGAAGTTATGAGAGGTGGCGTGAATCACTAACCTGCCTCTAATGAGCTCCAACCGAAGCAAAACTGTTCAGGGGCATTTTTGAGGTGTGAAACAAACATTTGCAAAGTATAGGGTGAGTTTGATGCGCCTCTCAGCCCCCCCGCCCCCATAACCCCAGCATAAGACATCCTCTGCAAACTTAAAAACAAAAGAAAAAAAAAAGCAAAAAGAGCACTGTCCTGTGGATTGTAGCCTGAGTGAGTCCGCGACAGTTGACGTGTAGGATGAACAGCAAAAAGACGGGCGTGACGGCAGCAAAAAAAAAACAAAAAACATTAGACTTTGTAGTAGATGTTGGTGGGAGTCTGGGGCGCGATCTCCTGAACGATGTAAACGGGGGCGCCGTAGTCGCTGCTCACGCGCTCGTAATGGCGGCAGATCATGCTGTCGGAAGGCCGCAGTGGGAAGACGACGTCGCTGCGGTCCGAGCCGTTGTTGTCGCTGCTGATGCTGTCCCGCTTCGGCACAGCCAAAGTGTTGAGGGACACAGAAGCGGACTGCTGGCTATCTGGGACACGGCGACGCCGACGATACCTCCACAGCAGGGCCAACAGAATTATGATGACCAGAAGGAGGATCCCGCAGCCAGAGACAACCCACATAAACAGCCCTGGCGCCGAGCCGCCACCGCCACTGGGGTTTGTTTGCCCTGCTTCTGAGCCTGCGTCTGTCACGGGAGGCAGAGGAGCGGCAGAAAGGGAACGAGAGAGAAGACGGGAGAGCGAATCAGGACATGCGACCCGGAGATTTAAAGACAATATCATTGGGTTTAGGCCCCCGCTTACATCACAATCAGCGGGGATGTGTGTGAGCATGACGAGCCGTGTCACAGCCAGGCACCAGAGACCGCATGCGCTCTAATCTTTGGTGTCACCCTGGTGAAACGCCTGCTGCCTGTCACTGGCATCCAGTGACCCAGTGACTCATGATCACCGGCTAGAAGGTGATTTTTGGAGGCAGTAATAAAAAAAAATTTTTTTTAAAAAGGATAGCGTGTCCCAATCTCTGGCTTGTCAATGTGGATGTAATTCATGTTTTGTTTTGTTTTTTGTTATTATCATTTTCAAATGTATTCCGATTGCAGATTTGTAGGATGTAAAAATAAATAAAAAAAACAACAACAACACCACACGTCTCTCTGGGAAAAACTTATTTCTGAGATTATGCCAGATTACGTTTTTTCATCTAAAACACTTCTCTCAAATTGTGTGGCCTTTGCATTGGCTAGAAGCCCAATTTTCAAATAACTCTGATAAGCAAAGAAAATGGTTGTGAGCTTTCCAAAAATAGAGGAGCTCAAACACCCAAACGTACGAGGAGTCATTTGGCGATATGCTGCGGCGTTTCGTGCCTCGACACAAACTCGACGCAACTTTCTCACGCGTAAAATTGCGGGTTTTCATACCCGTTTTGCTCCTGATATCCTCCTCTTTGGCCTCCTTCGACTTTGTCCGTGGTGGAAATCTGGTCGGGGACTCCTGCAGCGTGGAGGGTGGGTCTGAGGGACCTGCGGCAAAGCGGCATAAAGTCACATTTCTCCCGTCTCCTCACCTCGCTCGTAAGCGTTCTCGCGGGAGACGAGGCCACGCCAGGCCCCAACGTCTCCGCAGCCACTTTGATGACCGCATTCGTCAGCGTTTGTGGCCGAGAACCAAAGCGAGAGGGGCTGCTCTCTGGCGGCGTTGTTGACGGTCGTTTTTTTTTTTCGAAGATCAGTTGACCGGAGAAGTTTTGTGTTTTTGAGTCACGGCTGGGGACTCTCATTCTTTTCTTCACAGGAAAAAAGGGAAAATGACACTGTTGCTATCACCTTCGCCACCTACAGTCACTGTTGCTCGGCGCTGAAAGCAGCACATTTACCACTTTCAAAGGGATTTTTGGAATATGTAAGAAAGAGGAGAACACGCGGGAGTGCAGCAAAAAGGAAATTCTGATCATTGCAAAACAGGTTTCTTATTATCTCTCTGACAAATCAAACAAATAAAATCCTGCAGTGACCTTTGAAAAGTGGGAAACATAATCAGTAAGTTTGACACAGTAAGCTCTACCGCGTTGTATTATCACTCATGTGTCAATAAGTCAAACTTTGTTATTTAGACGTAAAGGGCAAAATAACTATGATTAGATTTTTCATTTCATCTCAAAAGCATAATTCATCCATATTTAAACAGAGGCTGCATCATCACCACCAAAAGAAAAAAAAAAACCCACAACCCACAGAACTGGACAGAAAAATCCCTGATGACTCCCAAAATGACAGATATGTCGTTTAATATATGGAAGGATTAAGAGGCGATTACCACTAAACCTGAGTTATTAAAGTGTTCTGTTGTGGTTAAAGGTTTGTTTACTCCAGTGGTGTTTGTAAACACAGCAGGGAGGTAGCCCCATATTTTCATGATCAGATGAGAAACACACAAAATGCTGATTTTTAATCTGTAAGTCAAACTGTTGAATAATTCATATGAATAATACTTCAAAAATTCTGAGACCTAAAACTATATTTGGGTTTTTTTTTTTTTTTTTAAGCGATTCCTCGCTTCTTCCTCTTTCAAGCATTTCACAACAAACACATGAAACAGTGTAGATGAATTTGTATTAGCGCACCACACATACTGTATATATAAAAAAAAAACACTATAAATTTGTATAAATGTTTTAAGATATTTGTGTGTCTATATACGTTTGTATTTTTAAACATCACACATGGAATGCTTCTTGATCTTAAACCACAGCCGCCGCGGCTACGCAATAAAAACGAGCAGTAGCTGCGATGTCACGCTCGTAGATGGGGAGTGAGAAAAAAAAAAAAGTTTGATGTTTCTGTTTGAACATCGTGTAAAACCCTGATTTATTGCTTAAAGGTTGTTTATAATCTAGATTTGAATGTTAGACAAGATGAAAAAAGCTGTGGAAAAAAAAGGGGGGGGGGGAGACCAGGGACTACTGGGATTGTCAAAATGGGGGGGAAAAAAAAGGATTATTGAGCGCCGCAGCCAGTCTGAATGATCGCATGCAAGATAATACTGATGGCCTTAAGCTGCCAGAGGCTTGAATTAAGGATTTGAGATAATTCATGGCAGCAATCCCTCTTCAAGAGAATGAATAGATGATCATGATTATCTGACCACTTAAGTCCAGAGAGGAGGTGATATTATTGCATTCCGTGTATTATGATAATAAAGAGGAACTATTGTTCATCTAGCACTTCTTTCTTCTGATGCCTTCTTTCTTTCTAAGCCAAACACACACACACACACATGCTGGCACACACACACACACACACACACACACACACACGCGCACGCGTGCGCGCGCGCAAACACGGCACGTACTCACTTTGGCCGACTCTCAGCACCAGCTTCATGGATTTGGTTCTACACACGCCTCCATTAGTATTATCCAGACTTTGCGGAGAGCCTGTAGATGTGGCTGATACAGGGAGAAGACGCAAAATATCAAATTACTGCTCACAGAGTCGTCATAATACAAGATTATGAGGCAACGCGTCCCACCATTATCATTTCTTTGCAGAGTTTAGCCGGTTGCCAAATGTTGCATCACTTCTAAGCATACGGGGGAAAAACTGCAGACGCACACAAACCACCACCCATGACAGCACCTTCTCTAAATACATAATGACAAAAGACAAAAAAAAAACACACACACACACAAGATGTGACTATTCATTATTAATGAAAACTGAGATTATTCTTGATTAATGGAGCAATAAGTGTTTCTAAAACATCAGAAAACAGAGAGAAATGACCAGCGGCCCCACAGACTGATGCCCTCATCCCTCTTATTTTGCTTTTTGAATTATGAATCACTCGCAGAATCCATCAATTATCAAAATACTTTAACTTGACAGTCATAAATTAGTTAATCGTCCAATCAGTTCAGCTCTACATGCAAAGTGAGTCTTTTTTTTCCCTTTTTGATTGAGGAGATAACCTGTTTTGAGGAATTACTGGCACACATTCAAAGCCGCAGCCACGCTCTCACACGCGCGCCCGCGCGCGCACACACACCAAGAACTCTGTGTCACCCCTGTCACTCACACGCGCAAAAAAAACACACACACGCACACAAACTTGTTAGGAGCATTTAGGTCAGATAACAACATCTCACAGGCAACAAGCCACGTTGCCATGAAAGCTCCCATCAAATCTGCCTGATGCTGTAAAAGCCTTGTGTGATTTGGGGCATGTAAGCCAGCGGAATCGCACTGGCCTGCCAGAGCGAAGTGTGCTGTCAGAGCGCGGCGAGGTGGATGTGAGGCTGCGCGGTCAGACTTGCTCACTATCTCATGCATCGCTTGCCGCTAAGATGCTGGTTCAACCGACGGCAGTCCAATAACGAGGCCCCGTTTTTGACCCTCATGCAAAGCGACAAAACGAGAGAGCGATGAGGGCGGTGACGGCGGCGCCGCTGGCCTCCCGCTGGGAGGAGGGAGGGGGGCAGAAAAGGAAGGAGGGAAGAAAAAACAAAACGGAGAGAGAGAGAGAGTTGCTGGCAAAGATTCAAATCGCCGCTCCACCTGTGGCAACCAGCGAGCTTGTGTGTGTGTGTGTGTGTGTGTCCGTTTTTAAAAGATGTCAGCTCGCACGCAGCCAGACACGCGTGGACATCGGTCGTGGCTTCGCGCAGGTGTGACCCCCCCCACACCCCCTCTCGAGCTGTGAGGTTATGCAGGGCGACTTACAGGTGATGTAATAGTCCCTCCCCTTGAGGAACTCCAGACCCCAGAGGTTGGGGCTGAACTCTTGGAACTTGAACGTGAACTTGACGTCCTGGTGAGGCTTGTCGCAGTTCAGCAGGGGCGTGTCCGTCTTGTCGATGGTGCAGCTCGCCATCTGACTCCGGGAGACCAGGTACACCCGGTAGAACTCCTCCTTGCCCCCGCTGGAGGCATCTGCCCGCGGACAGACAATGTCCATCTTGTCCCCTATCTGAGGATAGAGGACCAGACCTTTACCTGAAGAGAACCTGCGTGTGTGAGAGAGGGGATGGAGGAGGAACAGTGAAAGTTTTAGGATCAGTCCCAAATAATCCCAAAAAATGATGAAGAGAAGCAGGATTTTTTTGTAGGTTTTTTTTTTGAAAGCTCTGAAATTCCTCAGCGTCAATGAATAAATCAGGAAATAATTAAAGATGAGGGGTTTATGTTCCCAGAACCCAAACTGGCGCCTGACCAGGAATAGAAAACCCCCAAGATATTCAGCTTTAGAGCTGAAACTAAAGCTGTCGGTGCAAAAAATAATCACTGGTAAAGAAAATAACCATAGCTTTTTAATCAGCATGGATCCAAAAAGGGGGAAAAAATCATTAAAACAAAAGGGAGCAAATCCCCAAATTAAAGAAGCAGGGAGAAGAGAACCATTTGGCACACTCGCCTTGGAGCTAGAACAGCCACCCTTGATTATGACTGATTAATTGGATAGTTTAGCCGCGCGTCACAGTTGCGTGCGTCCTGGTCCGCTCCGGACCCGCCGCCCAGCTGCGCCAGAACCGGACCCCGGGACCCGGACTGATCCGCCACTTACTTGGCGTTGGCGCTGCTCCAGTGGACGGACTCCAGCGTGACGGCGCGGCAGGAGCAGACGACGGCCAGCAGGACGGCGGCGGCGGCGGCGGCGCGGCGGCTCCGCGCGATCGCCCCCATCACGGGAAGAGATCGCGGCATTCACGGCGGCTCGGTATCATAAAACGGAGTCGGGACGGGCCGGGACGGGTCGCCTCTGCATGCCTGCGGCGTCTCCAGGTGCGCGGGGGACAGGACGCATCGCTGCGCGGGCTCCCTTCAAGTTGCGAGTCTTCTCCCTGCACTTGTGTGATTCCTTCCACATTGTGCGTTAATTGGCTAGAAAATCGCCCGTGTGACGAAATGCGTGTATCGGGGACGGAGACTGTGTGGAGTATTCCAGTCATCAGCTGACTGACCGGGTCCGCCGCCGCGCAGCCAATCAGGCGCAGGGGACGCACAGGGCGGGTTGGCACATTTATTTATTTATTTATTTATTTATTTATTTATTTATTTATGTTTGTGTCCTGTAAATTTCTCTACAGTAACCTCAATAGCAGTAAAAGGCTTCAGGTCTCTGATGGAAGTGGTTCAAAAAGGGGTTTAATCTCCGCAAAACTCATTTCCAAAAAAGCTATTAATTAGATGACTTTAGCATTTATCTTTCTCCCCCCCAAAATGACTTTTTTTTCCTTCTTTTCGACAGGGGTGCTGTTAAAAAAAAAAAGGGGGGGGGGGTACTGGTGCTTAATAATTGATGGGGATCACTATTGTGTGATGTCATGTGGCCAAACATAAAAAAATTTGACAAACACTTAAGAATATACTTTTTTTTAAAAAAGAATAAACAAGGCTAATTATACACATAAAAGCTCCAGGTATTTGCAAACACGTGCCTCGCATTTAAGAATGAATATCTATTATTCAAGTATTCTCAAACAGAATGAGCTTTCTCCTGTTTTTGATTTTTTTTTTTCTTTTCAAGGTGGCTTGACCTGGCAACATGTGTGTATTCTTGTCACGTAAATGCATAACCCGCTTCGATTGGACTTTTTCTCTTTTAAAAAAAACCCCCCACAATTTAGAGATGTCGTAAATTCCTTTCAAATGTTACGCTCTGCTGGGCTCGCTGATGTGGCGGCAGAGACAAAGATTATTATTATTATCATGGCATGATTAACAGGGGTGACTCAGCGGCCATTAATTAACCTGCTCCACCTGCATCACTGAGGACAAATCACCCAGCTGCTCCACATTGCTTGAATTCACCCAAATACACATAAACCTACATAGATAAATAATCAAATAAATTTGACTCATGTTAATCTGCTATTGGGTGGACTGAGATGGATGGATGGATTGGAGTTTTTTTTTGTTTTTTGTTTTTTAAACATCCTGTTTATTCTGCATGTAAGGAGAAAATACTGTAATCCCACATTTTCGGGGAAAACTGAACCAATCACAAAGTGGTTTAAAAGATTACAGGAGCATCACAAACGACAGCCCAACTGCACTGAAATGTTTGTGTGGAGAACAGACGGGGTCGCATGTGTGCATAAGTGCTGACAACACGCAGCATTCATAATTCATGTAGAACCTCAAGTCTCACTGATGACGACAACGACGCGGGGGGGGGGGGCGCAGAGGCGTTTTGGAAACATGACAACATACAAGTCGCTTAGTGTGTTTTAGCCCATTTA